>SZWC01003265.1:116452-129563 GCA_023375785.1 Penium margaritaceum
ACATATGCCTACTTTGGTTGGTCATCGTGCATGGTCCCTACACCGTGCCACAACGTATTGAAGCCCCTTGTGCTTGCTATTTGATACCTGGTGTTCCCAAACCATTGTTTCCCCCTCTGACCATTTGTGACTGGTATTCTGAGTTGTCAACGTTGACCACACACAGCGGATTTCTTTGGACAAAGGCAGTACATATGCCTACTTTGGTTGGTCATTGTGCATGGTAGCCACACCGTGCTACTACTGATTGACGGTCATTGTACGTGGTAGTTGAGTTCCAATATTCCCATAGCATTGTTTCCCCTCCTGACTGTTTGTGACTCGTGTTATGGTTGGTCAATGTTGACCACCCATATTGAAATTCTCTGGTCATGGTCAGTGACATATGCCTAGTTTGGTTGTTTCATGTGCATATTTGCCACACCGTGCCACTACTTATTGAAGTTCTTTGTCCTTTCTAGTCAATACATAGGCTTCCCAAACCATTGTCTCTCCCTCTGATCATTTGTGACTCGTGTTATGAGTTGTCAATGTTGACCACACATAGTGGACTTATTCGGTCGTAGTCAGTGACGTATGCATCCTTTGGTTGGTCACTGTGCACGCTAGCCATACCGTGCCTCTGCTTGTTGAAGGTCTTTGTACTTGCAAGTTGATAACTAGTGTTCCCAACGCATTGTTTCCCCCTCAGACCATTTGTGAATCGTGTTATGCGTTTTCAACGTTGACCACATGAAGTGAAATTTTTTGGTCATGGTTAGTGACATATGCATACTTTGGTTGGTCAGTGTGCATTGTAGCCACACCGTGCCACTACATGTTGAAGGTATTTGTACTTGCTAGTCGATAACTAGTATTCACAAACCATTATCTTCCACCCTGACCATTTGTGACTCGTGTTATGAGTTGTCAAAGTTTACCACACTTAGTGGCATTATTTGGTCATGGTTTGTGAAATATGCCTACTTTGGTTGGTCATCGTGCATGGTCTCCACACCGTGCCACAACATATTGAAGCCCCTTGTGCTTGCTATTTGATACCTGGCGTTCCCAACCCATTGCTTCCTCCTCTGACCATTTGTGACTCGTATTATGAGTTGTCAACGTTGACCACACACAGCGGATTTCTTTGGTCAAAGGCAGTACATATGCCTACTTTGGTCGGTCATTGTGCATGGTAGCCACACGGTGCTACTACTGATTGAAGGTCATTGTACTTGGTAGTTGAGTTCCAATATTCCCATAGCATTGTTCTCCTCTGTTCGTTTGTGACTCGTGTTATGGTTGGTCAATGTTGACCACCCATATTGAAATTCCCTGGTCATGATCAGTGACATATGCCTAGTTTGGTTGTTTCGTGTGCATATTAGCCACACCGTACCACTACGTATTGAAGTTCTTTGTCCTTTCTAGTCAATACATAGGCTTCCCAAACCATTGTCTCTCCATCTGACCATTTGTGACTCGTGTTATGAGTTGTCAATGTTGACCACACAAAGTGGACTTATTTGGCCGTAGTCAGTGACGTATGCATCCTTGGGCTGGTCACTGTACACGCTAGCCATACCGTGCCACTGCTTGTTGAAGGTCTTTGTACTTGCTAGTTGATAACTAGTGTTCCCAACCCATTGTTTTCCCCTCTCACCATTTGTGACTCGTGTTATGCGTTTTCAACATTGACCACATGAAGTGAAATTTGTTGGTCATGGTTATTGACATATGCATAATTTGGTTGGTCACTGTGCATTGAAGCCACACTGTACCACTACATATTGAAGGTATTTGTACTTGCTAGTCGATAACTAGTATTCACAAACCATTATCTTCAACCCTGACCATTTGTGACTCGTGTTATGAGTTGTCAAAGTTTACCACACTTAGTTGGCATTATTTGGTCATGGTTTATAACATATGCCTACTTTGGTTGGTCATCGTGCATGGTCCCTACACCGTGCCACAACGTATTGAAGCCCCCTGTGCTTGCTATTTGATACCTGGTGTTCCCAAACCATTGTTTCCCCCTCTGACCATTTGTGACTGGTATTCTGAGTTGTCAACGTTGACCACACACAGCGGATTTCTTTGGACAAAGGCAGTACATATGCCTACTTTGGTCGGTCATTGTGCATGGTAGCCACACCGTGCTACTACTGATTGACAGTCATTGTACGTGGTAGTTGAGTTCCAATATTCCCATAGCATTGTTTCCTCTCCTGACCGTTTGTGACTCGTGTTATGGTTGGTCAATGTTGACCACCCATATTGAAATTCCCTGGTCATGATCAGTGACATATGCCTAGTTTGGTTGTTTCGTGTGCATATTAGCCACACCGTGCCACTACGTATTTAAGTTCTTTATCCTTTCTAGTCAATACATAGGCTTCCCAAACCATTGTCTCTCCATCTGACCATTCGTGACTCGTGTTATGAGTTGTCAATGTTGACCACACATAGTGGACTTATTCGGTCGTAGTAAGTGACGTATGCATCCTTTGGTTGGTCACTGTGCACGCTAGCCATACCGTGCCACTGCTTGATGAAGGTCGTTGTACTTACTAGTTGATAACTAGTGTTCCCAATGCATTGTTTTCCCCTTTGACCATTTGTGACTCGTGTTATGCGTTTTCAACATTGACCACATGAAGTGAAATTTGTTAGTCATGGTTAGTGACATATGCATACTTTGGTTGGTCACTGTGCATTGAAGCCACACCGTGCCACTACATATTGAAGGTATTTGTACTTGCTAGTCGATAACTATTATTCACAAACCATTATCTTCCACCCTGACCATTTGTGACTCGTGTTATGAGTTGTAGAAGTTTACCACACTTAGTGACATTATTTGGTCATGGTCAGTGACATATGCCTACTTTGGTTGGTCATCGTGCATGGTCTCCACACCGTGCCACAACGTATTGAAGCCCCTTGTGCTTGCTATTTGATACATGGTGTTCCCAAACCATTGCTTCCCCCTCTGACCATTTGCGACTTGTATTATGAGTTGTCAACGTTGACCACACATAACGGAATTATTTGCTCAAAGGCAGTATATATGCCCACTTTGGTCGGTCATTGTGCATGGTAGCCACACCGTGCTACTACTGATTGACGGTCGTTGTACTTGGTAGTTGATAACCAATATTCCCATAGCATTGTTTCCTCTCCTGACCGTTTGTGACTCGTGTTATGGTTGGTCAATGTTGACCATCCATATTGAAAGTCTCTGGTCATGATCAGTGACATATGCCTAGTTTGGTTGTTTCGTGTGCATATTAGCCACACCGTGCCACTACGTATTGAAGTTCTTTGTCCTTTGTCAATACATAGGCTTCCCAAACCATTGTCTCTCCCTCTGACCATTTGTGACTCGTGTTATGAGAAGTCAATGTTGATCACACATAGTGGACTTTTTCGGTCGTGGTCAGTGACGTATGCATCCTTTGGTTGGTCACTGGGCACGCTAGCCATACCGTGCCACTTCTTGTTGAAGGTCTTTGTACTTGCTAGTTGATAACTAGTGTTCCCAATTCCTTGTTTTCCCCTCTGACCATTTGTGACTCGTGTTATGGGTTTTCAACGTTGACCACATGAAGTGAAATTTGTTGGTCATGGTTAGTGACATCTGCATACTTTGGTTGGTCACTGTGCATTGAAGCCACATTGTGCCACTACATATTGAAGGTATTTGTACTTCCTAGTCGATAACTAGTATTCACAAACCATTATCTTCCACCCTGACCATTTGTGACTCGTGTTATGAGTTGTCAAAGTTTACCACACTTGGTGACATTATTTGGTCATGGTCAGTGACATATGCCTACTTTGGTTGGTCATCGTGCATGGTCTCCACACCGTGCCACAGCGTATTGATGCCCCATGTGCTTGCTATTTGATTCTTGGTGTTCTCAGACCATTATTTCCCCCTCTGACCATTTGTGACTCGTATTATGAGTTGTCAATGTTGACCACACACAGTGGATTTCTTTGGTCAAAGGCAGTACTCATGCCTAGTTTGGTCGGTCATTGTGCATGGTAGCCACACCGTGCTACTACTCACTGAATGTCGTTGTACTTGGTAGTTGAGAACCGATATTCCCATAGCATTGTTTCCTCTCCTGACCGTTTGTGACTCGTTTTATGGTTGGTCAACGTTGACCACCCTTATTGAAGTTCTCTGGTCATGATCAGTGACATATGCCTAGTTTGGTTGTTTGGTGTGCATATTAGCCACACNCATTTGTGACTCGTGTTATGAGTTGTCAATGTTGACCACACATAGTGGACTTATTCGGTCGTAGTCAGTGACGTATGCATCCTTTGGTTGGTCACTGTGCATGCTAGCCATACCGTGCCACTGCTTGTTGAAGGTCTTTGTACTTGCTGGTTGATAAATAGTGTTCACAACCCATTGTTTCCCCCTCTGACCATTTGTGAATCGTGTTATGTGTTTTCAACGTTGACCACATGAAGTGAAATCTGTTGGTCATGGTTAGTGACATATGCAGACTTTGGTTGGTCACTGTGCATTGTAGCCACATTGTGCCACTTCATATTGAAGGTGTTTGTACTTGCTAGTCAATAACTAGTATTCACAAACCATTATCTTCCACCCTGACCATTTGTGACTCGTATTATGAGTTGTCAAAGTTTACCACACTTAATGGCATTATTTGGTCATGGTTTGTGACATATGACTACTTTGGTTGGGCATCGTGCATGGTCTCCACACCGTGCCTCAACTTATTCAAGCCCCTTGTGCTTGCTATTTGATACCCGGTGTTCCCAAACCATTGCTTCCCCCTCTGACCATTTGTGACTCGTATTATGAGTTGTCAACGTTGACCACACATAGCGGATTTCTTTGGTCAAAGGCAGTATATATGCCTACTTTGGTCAGTCATTGTGCATGGTAGCCACACCGTGCTACTACTGATTGACGGTCATTGTACTTGGTAGTTGAGAACCAATATTCCCATAGCATTGTTTCCTCTCCTGACCGTTTGTGACTCGTGTTATGGTTGGTCAATGCTGACTAACCATATTGAAATTCTCTGGTCATGATCAGTGACATATGCCTAGTTTGGTTTTTTGGTGTGCATATTAGCCACACCGTGCCACTACGTATTGAAGTTCTCTGTCCTTTCTAGTCAATACATAGGCTTCCCAAACCATTGTCTCTCCATCTGACCATTTGTGACTCGTGTTATGAGTTGTCAATGTTGACCACACATAGTGGACTTATTCGGCCATAGTCAGTGACGTATGCATCCTTGGACTGGTCACTGTGCACGCTAGCCATACCGTGCCACTGTTTGTTGAAGGTCTTTGTACTTGCTAGTTGATAACTAGTGTTCCCAACCAATTGTTTTCCCCTCTGACCATTTGTGATTCTTGTTATGCGTTTTCAACGTTGACCACATGAAGTGAAACTTTTTGGTCATGGTTAGTGACATATGCATAATTTGGTTGGTCACTGTGCATTGAAGCCACACTGTCCCAATACATATTGAAGGTATTTGTACTTGCTAGTCGATAACTAGTATTCACAAACCATTATCTTCCACCCTGACCATTTGTGACTCGTGTTATGAGTTGTCAACGTTTACCACACTTAGTGGCATTATTTGGTCATGGTTTGTGACATATGCCTACTTTGGTTGGTCATCATGCATGGTCCCCACACTGTGCCACAACGTATTGAAGTCCCTTGTGCTTGCTATTTGATACCTGGTGTTCCCAAACCATTGTTTCCCCCTCAGACCATTTGTGACTGGTATTCTGAGTTGTCAACGTTGACCACACACAGCGGATTTATTTGGTCAAAGGCAGTACATATGCCTACTTTGGTCGGTCATTGTACATGGTAGCCACACCGTGCTACTACTGATTGGCAGTCGTTGTACTTGGTAGTTGAGAACCAATATCCCCATAGCATTGTTTCCTCTCCTGACCGTTTGTGACTCGTGTTATGGTTGGTCAGTGTTGACCACCCATATTGAAAGTATGTGGTCATGATCGGTGACATATGCCTAGTTTGGTTGTTTGGTGTGCATATTAGCCACACTGTGCCACTACGGATTGAAGTTCTTTGTCCTTTCTAGTCAATACATAGGCTTCCCAAACCATTGTCTCTCCCTCTGACCATTTGTGACTTGTGTTATGAGTTGTCAATGTTGATCACACATAGTGGACTTATTCGGTCGTAGTCGGTGACGTATGCATCCTTTGGTTGGTCACTGTGCATGCTAGCCATACCGTGCCACTGCTTGTTGAAGGTCTTTGTACTTGCTAGTTGATAACTAGTGTTCCCAACTCATTGTTTTCCCATCTGACCATTTGTGACTCGTGTTATGAGTTGTCAAATTTTACCACATTTGGTGACATTATTTGGTCATGGTCAATGACATATGCCTACTTTGGTTGGTCATTGTGCATGGTCTCCACACCGTGCCACAGCGTATTTTTGGCCCTTGTGCTTGCTATTTGATACTTGGTGTACCCAAACCATTGTGTCCCCCTCTGACCATTTGTGACTCGTATTATGAGTTGTCAACGTTGACCACCCACATTGAAAATCTCTGGTCATGATCAGTGATATATGCCTAGTTTGGTTGTTTGGTGTGCATATTAGCCACACCGTGCCACTACGTATTGAAGTTCTTTGTCCTTTCTAGTCAATACATAGGCTTCCCAAACCATTGTCTCTCCCTCTGACCATTTGAGACTCGTGTTATGAGTTGTCAATGTTGATCACACATAGTGGACTTATTCGGTCGTAGTCAGTGACGTATGCATCCTTGGACTGGTCACTGTGCACGCTAGCCATACTGTGCTACTACTTGTTGAAGGTCTTTGTACTTGCTAGTTGATAACTAGTATTCCAAACCAATTGTTTTCCCCTCTGACCATTTGCGACTCGTATTATGAGTTGTCAACGTTGACCACCCACATTGAAAATCTCTGGTCATGATCAGTGATATATGCCTAGTTTGGTTGTTTGGTGTGCATATTAGCCACACCGTGCCACTACGTATTGAAGTTCTTTGTCCTTTCTAGTCAATACATAGGCTTCCCAAACCATTGTCTCTCCCTCTGACCATTTGAGACTCGTGTTATGAGTTGTCAATGTTGATCACACATAGTGGACTTATTCGGTCGTAGTCAGTGACGTATGCATCCTTGGACTGGTCACTGTGCACGCTAGCCATACTGTGCTACTACTTGTTGAAGGTCTTTGTACTTGCTAGTTGATAACTAGTATTCCAAACCAATTGTTTTCCCCTCTGACCATTTGCGACTCGTATTATGAGTTGTCAACGTTGACCACCCACATTGAAAATCTCTGGTCATGATCAGTGATATATGCCTAGTTTGGTTGTTTGGTGTGCATATTAGCCACACCGTGCCACTACGTATTGAAGTTCTTTGTCCTTTCTAGTCAATACATAGGCTTCCCAAACCATTGTCTCTCCCTCTGACCATTTGAGACTCGTGTTATGAGTTGTCAATGTTGATCACACATAGTGGACTTATTCGGTCGTAGTCAGTGACGTATGCATCCTTGGACTGGTCACTGTGCACGCTAGCCATACTGTGCTACTACTTGTTGAAGGTCTTTGTACTTGCTAGTTGATAACTAGTATTCCAAACCAATTGTTTTCCCCTCTGACCATTTGCGACTCGTATTATGAGTTGTCAACGTTGACCACCCACATTGAAAATCTCTGGTCATGATCAGTGATATATGCCTAGTTTGGTTGTTTGGTGTGCATATTAGCCACACCGTGCCACTACGTATTGAAGTTCTTTGTCCTTTCTAGTCAATACATAGGCTTCCCAAACCATTGTCTCTCCCTCTGACCATTTGAGACTCGTGTTATGAGTTGTCAATGTTGATCACACATAGTGGACTTATTCGGTCGTAGTCAGTGACGTATGCATCCTTGGACTGGTCACTGTGCACGCTAGCCATACTGTGCTACTACTTGTTGAAGGTCTTTGTACTTGCTAGTTGATAACTAGTATTCCAAACCAATTGTTTTCCCCTCTGACCATTTGCGACTCGTATTATGAGTTGTCAACGTTGACCACCCACATTGAAAATCTCTGGTCATGATCAGTGATATATGCCTAGTTTGGTTGTTTGGTGTGCATATTAGCCACACCGTGCCACTACGTATTGAAGTTCTTTGTCCTTTCTAGTCAATACATAGGCTTCCCAAACCATTGTCTCTCCCTCTGACCATTTGAGACTCGTGTTATGAGTTGTCAATGTTGATCACACATAGTGGACTTATTCGGTCGTAGTCAGTGACGTATGCATCCTTGGACTGGTCACTGTGCACGCTAGCCATACTGTGCTACTACTTGTTGAAGGTCTTTGTACTTGCTAGTTGATAACTAGTATTCCAAACCAATTGTTTTCCCCTCTGACCATTTGCGACTCGTATTATGAGTTGTCAACGTTGACCACCCACATTGAAAATCTCTGGTCATGATCAGTGATATATGCCTAGTTTGGTTGTTTGGTGTGCATATTAGCCACACCGTGCCACTACGTATTGAAGTTCTTTGTCCTTTCTAGTCAATACATAGGCTTCCCAAACCATTGTCTCTCCCTCTGACCATTTGAGACTCGTGTTATGAGTTGTCAATGTTGATCACACATAGTGGACTTATTCGGTCGTAGTCAGTGACGTATGCATCCTTGGACTGGTCACTGTGCACGCTAGCCATACTGTGCTACTACTTGTTGAAGGTCTTTGTACTTGCTAGTTGATAACTAGTATTCCAAACCAATTGTTTTCCCCTCTGACCATTTGCGACTCGTATTATGAGTTGTCAACGTTGACCACCCACATTGAAAATCTCTGGTCATGATCAGTGATATATGCCTAGTTTGGTTGTTTGGTGTGCATATTAGCCACACCGTGCCACTACGTATTGAAGTTCTTTGTCCTTTCTAGTCAATACATAGGCTTCCCAAACCATTGTCTCTCCCTCTGACCATTTGAGACTCGTGTTATGAGTTGTCAATGTTGATCACACATAGTGGACTTATTCGGTCGTAGTCAGTGACGTATGCATCCTTGGACTGGTCACTGTGCACGCTAGCCATACTGTGCTACTACTTGTTGAAGGTCTTTGTACTTGCTAGTTGATAACT
The DNA here is from genome assembly GCA_023375785.1 of Penium margaritaceum. Taxonomy (NCBI): domain Eukaryota; kingdom Viridiplantae; phylum Streptophyta; class Zygnematophyceae; order Desmidiales; family Peniaceae; genus Penium; species Penium margaritaceum. Next base: position 125,622 of record SZWC01003265.1, read on the forward strand.
AGTATTCCAAACCAATTGTTTTCCCCTCTGACCATTTGTGATTCGTGTTATGCGTTTTCAACGTTGACCACACGAAGTGAAATTTGTTGGTCATGGTTAGTGACATATGCATAATTTGGTTGGTCACTGTGCATTAAAGCCACACCGTGCCACTACATATTGAAGGTATTTGTACTTGCTATTCGATGACAGGTTTTCACAAACCATTATCTTCCACCTTGACCATTTGTGACTCGTGTTATGAGTTGTCAAAGTTTACCACACTTAGAGACATTATTTGGTCATGGTCAGTGACATATGCTTACTTTGGTTGGTCATCGTGCATGGTCTCTACACCGTGCCACAACGTATTGAAGCCACTTTTGCTTGCTATTTGATACCTGGTGTTCCCAAACCATTTCTTTCCCCTCTGACCATTTGCGACTCGTATTATGAGTTGTCAACGTTGACCACACACAACGGATTTCTTTGCTCAAAGGCAGTATATATGCCTACTTTGGTCGGTCATTGTGCATGGTAGCCACACCGTGCTACTACTGATTGACGGTCGTTGTACTTGGTAGTTGAGAACCAATATTCCCATAGCATTGTTTCCTCTCCTGACCGTTTGTGACTCGTGTTATGAGTTGTCAATGTTGACCACACATAGTGGACTTATTCGGTCGTAGTCAGTGACGTATGCATCCTTGGGTTGGTCACTGTGCACGCTAGCCATACCGTGCCACTGCTTGTTGAAGGTCTTTCTACTTGCTAGTTGATAACTAGTGTTCGCAACCCATGGTTTTCCCCTCTGACCATTTGTGACTTGTGTTATGCGTTTTCAACGTTGACCACATGAAGTGAAATTCATTGGTCATGGTTAGTGACATATGCATAATTTGGTTGGTCACTGTGCATTGAAGCCACACCGTGTCACTACATATTGAAGGTATTTTTACTTGCTAGTCGATAACTAGTATTCACAAACCATTATCTTCCACCCTGACCATTTGTGACTCGTGTTATGAGTTGTCAAATTTTACCACACTTAGTGGCATTATTTGGTCATGGTTTGTGGCATATGGCTACTTTGGTTGGTCATCGTGCATGGTCTCCACACCGTGCCACAACGCATTGAAGCCCCTTGTGCTTGCTATTTGATACGTGGTGTTCCCAAACCATTGTTTCCCCCTCTGACCATTTGTGACTTGTATTTTGAGTTGTCAACGTTGACCACACACAGAGGATTTCTTTGGTCAGAGGCAGTACATATGCCTACTTTGGCCGGTCATTGTCCATGGTAGCTACACTGTGCTACTACTGATTGACGGTCATTGTACTTGGTAGTTGAAAACCAATATTCCCATATCATTGTTTCCTCTCCTGACCGTTTGTGACTCGTGTTATGGTTGGTCAATGTTGACCACCCATATTGAAATTCTCTGGTCATGATCAGTGACATATGCCTAGTTTGGTTGTTTGGTGTGCATATTAGCCACACCGTGCCACTACGTATTGAAGTTCTTTGTCCTTTCTAGTCAATACACAGGCTTCCCAAACCATTGTCTCTCCCTCTGACCATTTGTGACTCATGTTATCAGTTGTCAATGTTGACCACACATAGTGGACTTATTCGGTCGTAGTCAGTGACGTATGCATCCTTGGGTTGGTCACTGTGCACGCCAGCCATACCGTGCCACTGCTTGTTGAAGGTCTTTGTACTTTCTAGTTGATAAATAGTGTTCCAAACGCATTGTTTTCCCCCCTGGCCATTTGTGACTCGTGTTATGCGTTTTCAACGTTGACCACCCATATTGAAATTCTTTGGTCATCGTTAGTGACATATGCCTAGTTTGGTTTGTCACTGTCAGTGGTTACCACGCCGTGTCACTATGTATTGAAGGTCTGTGTGCTTTGTAGTTGATAGATAGTGTTTTCAAACCATTGTTACCCCCTCTGACTATCAGTAACTCGTGTTGTGAGTTGTCAACGTTGACCACATGAAGTGAAATTTTTTGGTCATGGTCAGTGACATGTGCATACTTTGGTTGGTCAGTGTGCATTGTAGCCACACGGTGCCACTACATATTGAAGGTATTTGTACTTGCTAGTCGATAACTAGTATTCACAAACCATTATCTTGCACCCTGACCATTTGTGACTCGTGTTATGAGTTGTCAAAGTTAACAACACTTAGTGACATGATTTGGTCATGGTAAGTGACATATGCCTACTTTGGTTGGACATCGTGCATGGTATCCACACCGTGGCACTTCTTCTTGAAGGTCCTTGTGCTTGCTAGTTGATACCTGGTGTTCCCAAACCATTGTCTCCCCATGTGACCATTTGTGAATCCTATTATGAGTTGTCAACATTGACCAAACATAGCAGATTTCTTTGGTCAAAGGCAGTACATGTGCCTACTTTGGTCGGTCATTGTGCATGGTAGCCACACCGTGCTTATAATGATTGAAGGTCACTGTACTGCCAGTTGAGAACTGATATTCCGAGACCATTGTTTCCCCCTCTGACCGTTTGTGACTCGTGATGTGGTTGGTCAATGTTGACCACCCATATTGAAAATCTCTGGTCATGGTCAGTGACATGTTCCTGGTTTGGTTGTTTGGTGTGCATAGTAGCCACAACGTGCCACTACGTATTGAAGTTCTTTGTTGTTTCCAGTCGATATATAGGGTTCCCAAACCATTGCCTCTCCCTCTGACCATTTGTGACTCGTGTTATGAGTTGTCAATGTTGACCGTACATAGTGGACTTTTTCGGTCATAGTCCACTGACTATGACCGAAGACACATGCATGCAGTGACACATGCATCCTTTGGTTGGTCACTGTGCATGCTAGCCACACCGTGCCACTACTTGTTGAAAATATTTGTACTTGCTAGTTAATAACTAGTGTTCCCAACCCATGGTTCCCCCCTCTGACCATTTGTGACTCATGTTATGAGTTTTCAACGTTGACCATACATTGTGAAATCCGTTTGGTCATGGTTAGTGACATATGCCTACTTTGGTTTGTCACTGTACATGGTTGCCACGCCGTTTCACAATGTATTGAAGGTCTATGTGCTTTCTAGTTGATAGCTAGTGTTCCCATTGGCTTCCCAAACCATTGTCTCTCCCTCTGACCTTTTGTGACTCGTGTTATGAGTTTTCAATGTTGACCACACATAGTGGACTTATTCAGTCGTAGTCAGTGACGTATGCATCCTTTAGTTGGTCACAGCTTGTTGAAGGTCTTTGTACTTGCTAGTTGATAACTAGTGTTCCCGACCCATTGTTTTCCCCCCTGAACATTTGTGACTCGTGTTATGCGTTTTCAAAGTTGACCACATGAACTGATTTTTTTTGGTCGTGGTTAGAGACATATGCATACTTTGGTTGGTCAATGTGCATTGAAGCCATATTGTGCCACTACACATTGAAGGTGTTTGTACTTGCCAGTCGATAACTAGTATTCACTAACCATTATCTTCCACCCTGATCATTTGTGACTCGTGTTATGAGTTGTCCAACGCATCCAAGCACGTCCAAACCAGAGCAGTAGAGCCCCTGCTACGGCCGTCAAAGCAACCGTTGGTGGAGCCGCCCACCTTGCCTTGCACGATATGCAACGGGAGGCGCTTCCACGATGACCCATCGAAGCGCCTTTCCTTGCCCAGAAGTCAAGGAGAAGTTCACCCTGGTCAGGGAGATTCTTCTGGTTGCTTCCTCTATGGCCCTGGTGCATTCAGGGGTCGTTGGAGACGAACTCGGTTCACTGGTGTTGGATTATCCCGCCACCCATGGCGGGTACCAGATTCCACCCCCCCCCTCCCCCCCCCATATTGATATTCTCTGGTCATTATCAGTGACATATGCCTAGTTTGGTTGTTTGGTGTGCATATTAGCCACACCGTGCCACTACGTATTGAAGTTCTTTGTCCTTTCTAGTCAATACATAGG
>SZWC01003265.1:151278-170471 GCA_023375785.1 Penium margaritaceum
GTGTGGCTAATATGCACACCAAACAACCAAACTAGGCATATGTCACTGATCATGACCAGAGAATTTCAATATGGGTGGTCAACATTGACCAACCATAACACGAGTCACAAACGTTCAGGAGAGGAAACAATGCTATGGGAATATCGGTTCTCAACTACCAAGTACAACGACCTTCAGTCAGTAGTAGCACGGTGTGGCTATCATACACAATGACCGGCCAAAGTCGGCATATGTACTGCCTTTGACCAAAAAAATCCGCTGTGTGTGGTCAACGTTGACAACTCATAATACGAGTCACAAATGGTCAGAGGGGGAAGCAATGGTTTGGGAACACCAGGTATCAAATAGCAAGCACAAGGGGCTTCAATACGTTGTGGCACGGTGTGGAGACCATGCACGATGACCAACCAAAGTAGGCATATGTCACAAACCATGACCAAATAATACCACTAAGTGTGGTAAACTTTTACACCTCATAACACGAGTCACAAATGGTCAGGGTGGAAGATAATGGTTTGTGAATAACAGTCACCGACTAGAAAGTATAAACACCTTGAATATGTAGTGGCACAATGTGGCTACAATGCACAGTGACCAACCAAAGTATGCAGATGTCACTAACCGTGACCAACAAATTTCACTTCAAGTGGTCAACGTTGAAAACGCATAACACGATTCACAAATGGTCAGAGGGGGAAACAATGGGTTGTGAACACAGGTTATCAACCAGCAAGTTTAAAGACCTTCAACAAGCAGTGGCACGGTATGGCTAGCGTGCACAGTGACCAACCAAAGGATGCATACGTCACTGACTACGACCAAATAAGTCCACTATGTGTGGTCAGCAATGACAACTCATAACACGAGTCGCAAATGATCAGAGGGAGAGACAATGGTTAGGGTAGCCTATGTATTGACTGGAAAGGACAAAGAACTTCAATACGTAGTGGCACGGTGTGGCTAATATACACACCAAACAACCAAACTAGGCATATGTCACTGATCATGACCAGAGAATTTCAATAAGGGTGGTCAACGTTGACCAACCATAACACGAGTCTGAAACGGTCAGGAGAGGAAACAATGCTATGGGAATATCGGTTCTCAACTACCATGTACAATGACCTTCAATCAGTAGTAGCACGGTGTGGCTACCATGCACAATGACCGACCAAAGTAGGCATATGTACTGCCTTTGACCAAAGAAATCCGCTGTGTGTGGTCAACGTTGACAACCCATATTACGAGTCACAAATTATCAGAGGGGGAAACAATGGTTTGGAAACACCAGGTATCAAGTAGCAAGCACAAGGGGCTTCAATACGTTGTGGCAGAGTGTGGAGACCATGCACGATGACCAACCAAAGTAGGCATATGTCACAAACCATGACCAAATAATGCCACTAAGTGTGGTAAACTTTGACAACTCATAACACGAGTCACAAATGGTCAGGGTGGATGATAATGGTTTGTGAATACTAGATATCGACTAGCAAGTACAAACACCTTCAATATGTTGTGGCACAATGTGGCTACAATGCACAGTGACCAACCAAAGTATGCACATGTCACTAACCATGACCAACAAATTTCACTTCATGTGGTCAGCGTTGAAAATGCATAACACGATTCACAAATGGTCAGAGGGGGAAACAATGGATTGTGAACACTAGTTATCAACCAGCAAGTTCAAAGACCTTCAACAAGCAGTGGCATGGTATGGCTAGCGTGCAAAGTGACCAACCAAAGGATGCATACGTCACTGACTACGACTGAATAAGTCCACTATGTGTGGTCAACATTGACAACTCATAATACGAGTCACAAATGGTCAGAGGGAGAGACAATGGTTTGAGAAGCCTATGTATTGACTAGAAAGGACAAATACATTCAATACGTAGTGGCACGGTGTGGCTAATATACACACCAAACAACCAAACTAGGCATATGTAACTGATCATGACCAGAGAATTTCAATGTGGGTGGTCAACGTTGACCAACCATAACTCGAGTCACAAACGGTCAGGAGAGGAAACAATGCTATGGGAATATCGGTTCTCAACTACCAAGTACAACGACCTTCAGTCAGTAGTAGCACGGTGTGGCTATCATACACAATGACCGGCCAAAGTCGGCATATGTACTGCCTTTGCCCAAAAAAATCCGCTGTGTGTGGTCAACGTTGACAACTCATAATACGAGTCACAAATGGTCAGAGGGGGAAGCAATGGTTTGGGAACACCAGGTATCAAATAGCAAGCACAAGGGGCTTCAATACGTTGTGGCAGAGTGTGGAGACCATGCACGATGCCCAACCAAAGTAGGCATATGTCACAAACCATGACCAAATAATACCACTAAGTGTGGTAAACTTTTACACCTCATAACACGAGTCACAAATGGTCAGGGTGGATGATAATGGTTTGTGAATACTAGATATCGACTAGCAAGTACAAACACCTTCAATATGTTGTGGCACAATGTGGCTACAATGCACAGTGACCAACCAAAGTATGCATATGTCACTAACCATGACCAACAAATTTCACTTCATGTGGTCAATGTTGGAAACGCATAACACGATTCACAAATGGTCAGAGGGGGAAACAATGGATTGTGAACACTAGTTATCAACCAGCAAGTTCAAAGACCTTCAACAAGCAGTGGCATGGTATGGCTAGCGTGCAAAGTGACCAACCAAAGGATGCATACGTCACTGAGTACGACTGAATAAGTCCACTATGTGTGGTCAACATTGACAACTCATAACACGAGTCACAAATGGTCAGGGTGGATGATAATGGTTTGTGAATACTAGATATCGACTAGCAAGTACAAACACCTTCAATATGTTGTGGCACAATGTGGCTACAATGCACAGTGACCAACCAAAGTATGCATATGTCACTAACCATGACCAACAAATTTCACTTCATGTGGTCAATGTTGGAAACGCATAACACGATTCACAAATGGTCAGAGGGGGAAACAATGGATTGTGAACACTAGTTATCAACCAGCAAGTTCAAAGACCTTCAACAAGCAGTGGCATGGTATGGCTAGCGTGCAAAGTGACCAACCAAAGGATGCATACGTCACTGAGTACGACTGAATAAGTCCACTATGTGTGGTCAACATTGACAACTCATAACACGAGTCACAAATGGTCAGGGTGGATGATAATGGTTTGTGAATACTAGATATCGACTAGCAAGTACAAACACCTTCAATATGTTGTGGCACAATGTGGCTACAATGCACAGTGACCAACCAAAGTATGCATATGTCACTAACCATGACCAACAAATTTCACTTCATGTGGTCAATGTTGGAAACGCATAACACGATTCACAAATGGTCAGAGGGGGAAACAATGGATTGTGAACACTAGTTATCAACCAGCAAGTTCAAAGACCTTCAACAAGCAGTGGCATGGTATGGCTAGCGTGCAAAGTGACCAACCAAAGGATGCATACGTCACTGAGTACGACTGAATAAGTCCACTATGTGTGGTCAACATTGACAACTCATAACACGAGTCACAAATGGTCAGAGGGGGAAGCAATGGTTTGGGAACACCAGGTATCAAATAGCAAGCACAAGGGGCTTCAATACGTTGTGGCAGAGTGTGGAGACCATGCACGATGCCCAACCAAAGTAGGCATATGTCACAAACCATGACCAAATAATACCACTAAGTGTGGTAAACTTTTACACCTCATAACACGAGTCACAAATGGTCAGGGTGGATGATAATGGTTTGTGAATACTAGATATCGACTAGCAAGTACAAACACCTTCAATATGTTGTGGCACAATGTGGCTACAATGCACAGTGACCAACCAAAGTATGCATATGTCACTAACCATGACCAACAAATTTCACTTCATGTGGTCAACGTTGAAAATGCATAACACGATTCACAAATGGTCAGAGGGGGAAACAATGGATTGTGAACACTAGTTATCAACCAGCAAGTTCAAAGACCTTCAACAAGCAGTGGCATGGTATGGCTAGCGTGCAAAGTGACCAACCAAAGGATGCATACGTCACTGAGTACGACTGAATAAGTCCACTATGTGTGGTCAACATTGACAACTCATAACACGAGTCACAAATGGTCACAGGGAGAGACAATGGTTTGAGAAGCCTATGTATTGACTAGAAAGGACAAATAAATTCAATACGTAGTGGCACGGTGTGGCTAATATGCACACCAAACAACCAAACTAGGCATATGTCACTGATCATGACCAGAGAATTTCAATGTGGGTGGTCAACGTTAACCAACCATAACACGAGTCACAAACGGTCAGGAGAGGAAACAATGCTATGGGAATATTGGTTCTCAACTACCAAGTACAACGACCTTCAGTCAGTAGTAGCACGGTGTGGCTACCATGCACAATGACCGGCCAAAGTAGGCATATGTACTGCCTTTGACCAAAGACATCCGCTGTGTGTGGTCAACGCTGACAACTCATAATACGAGTCACAAATGGTCAGAGGGGAAAACAATGGATTGGGAACACAAGGTATCAAATACCAAGCACAAGGGGCTTCAATACATTGTGGCACGGTGTGGAGACCATGCACGATGACCAGCCAAGGTAGGCATATGTCACTAACCATGACCAAATAATGTCACTAAGTGTGGTAAACTTTGACAACTCATAACACAACTCACAAATGGTCAGGGTCAAATATAATGGTTTGTGGATACTAGTTATCGACTAGCAAGTAAAAACACCTTCAATCTGTACTGGCACAATGTGGCTTATATGCACTGTGACCATCTAAAGTATGCATATGTCACTGACCATGAAGAAATAATTTCACTTCATGTGGTCAATGTTGACAACTCACATCACGAGTCACAGATATTCAGAGGGGGAAGCAATGGTTTGGGAACACTAGCTATCAACTAGAAAGCCCATAGACCTTCGATACGTAGTGAAAAGGCGTGGTAACCGTGTACAGTGACAAACCAAAGTAGGCATATATCACTAACCATGACCAAACGGATTTCACAGTGTGTGATAAACGTTGAAAACTTATAACATGAGTCACAAATGGTCAGAGGGGGGAACCATGGGTTGGGAACACTAGTTATTAACTAGCAAGTAGAAAGATTTTCAACAAGTAGTGGCACGGTGTGGCTAGCATGCACAGTGACCAATCGAAGGATGCATGTTTCACAGACTATGACCGAAGAAGTCCACAATGTATGGTCAACATTGGCAACTCATAACACGAGTCACAAATGGTCAGAGGGAGCGACAATGGTTTGGGAACGCTATATATCGACTGGAAACGAAAAAGAACTTCAATACGTAGTGGCACGTTGTGGCTACTATGCACACCAAACAACCAAAACCAGGCATATGTCACTGACCATGACCAGAGATTTTCAATATGGGTGGTCAACATTCACCAACCACAACACGTGTCACAAACGGTCAGAGGGCGAAACAACGGTATGGAAATATCAGTTCTCCAATAGCAAGTAAAGCAACCTTCAATCATTATAAGCACGGTGTGGCTACCATGCACAATGACCGACCAAAGTAGGCACATGCACTGCCTTTGACCAAAGAAATCTGCTGTGTGTGGTCAATGTTGACAAATCAGAATAGGAGACAATGGTTTGAGAACACCAGGTATCAACTAGCAAGCACAAGGACCTTCAATAAGCTGTGCCACGGTGTGGATACCATGCACGATGTCTAACCAAAGTAGGCATATGTCACTGACCATGACCAAATAATGTCATTAAGTGTTGTAAACTTGGACAACTCATAACACGAGTCACAAATGGTCAGGGTGCAAGAAAATGGTTTGTGAATACTAGTTACCGACTAGCAAGTACAAATACCTTCAATATGTAGTGGCACCGTGTGGCTACAATGCACAGTGACCAACCAAAGTATGCGCATGTCACTGACCATGACCAACCAATTTCACTTCACGTGGTCAACGTTGACAACTCACAACACGAGTTGCTGACAGTCAGAGGGGGGTAACAATGGTTTGGAAACACTAGCTATCAACTAGAAAGCACAAAGACCTTCAATACATAGTGACACAGCGTGGTAACCACTGACAGTGACAAACCAAACTAGGCATATGTCACTAACCATGACCAAAGAATTTCAATATGGGTGGTCAACGTTGAAAACGCATAACACGAGTCACAAATGGTGAGGGGGGAAAACAATGCGTTGGGAACACTAGTTATCAACTAGCAAGTAAAAAGACCTTCAACAAGCAGTGGCACGGTATGGCTGGCGTGCACAGTGACCAACCCAGGGATTCATACGTCACTGACTACGACCGAATAAGTCCACTAAGTGTGGTCAACATTGACAACTCATAACACGAGTCACATATGGTCAGAGGGAGAGACAATGGTTTGGGAAGCCTGTGTATTGACTAGAAAGGACAAAGAACTTCAATACGTAGTGGCACGGTGTGGCCAACATGCACACCAAACAAGCAAACTAGGCATATGTGACTAATCATGACCAGAGAATTTCAATATGGGTGGTCAACATTGACCAACCATAACACGAGTCACAAACGGTTAGGAGAGGAAACAATGCTATGGGAATATTGGTTCTCAACTACCAAGTACAATGACCATCAATCTGTAGTAGCACGGTGTGGCTACCATGCACAATGACCGACCAAATTATGCATATATACTGCCTTTGAGCAAAGAAATCCACTGTGTGTGGTCAACGTTGACAACTCATAATACGAGTCACAAATGGTCAGAGTGGGAAGTAATGGTTTGGGAACACCAGGTATCAAATAGCAAGCACAAGAGGCTTCAATACGTTGTGGCACGGTGTGAATACCATGCACGATGACCAACCAAAGTAGGCATATGTCACAAACCATGACCAAATAATGCCATTAAGTGTGGTAAACTTGGACAACTCATAACACGAGTCACAAATGGTCAGGGTGGAAGATAATGGTTTGTGAATACTAGTTATTGACTAGCAAGTACAAACACCTTCAATATGTAGTGGCACAATGTGACTTCAATGCACAGTGACCAACCAAAGTATGCATATGTCACTAACCATGACCAAAAAACTTCACTTCATGTGTTCAACGTTGAAAACACATAACACGAGTCACAAATGGTCAAAGGGGAAAACAATGTGTTGGGAAAACTAGTTATCAACTAGCAAGTACAAAGGTCTTCAACAAGCAGTGGCACGGTATGGCTAGCGTGCACAGTGACCAACCAAAGGATGCATACGTCACTGACTACGACCGAATAATTCCACTATGTGTGGTCAACATTGACAACGCATAGCACGAGTCACAAATGGTCAGAGGGAGAGGCAATGGTTTGAGAAGTCAATGTATTGACTAGAAAGGACAAAGAACTTCAATACGTAGTGGCACGGTGTGGCTAATATGCACACCAAACAACCAAACTAGGCATATGTCACTGATCATGACCAGAGCAATTCAATATGGGTGGTCACCATTGTTCAACCATAACACGAGTCATAAACGGTCAGTAGAGAAAACAATGCCATGGGGAATCGGTTCTCAACTGCCAAGTACAACCACCGTCAGTCAGTAGTAGCACGGTGTGGCGACCATGCACAATGACGTACCAAAGTAGGCATATGTACTACCTTTGACCAAAGAAATCCGCCGTGTGTGGTCAACGTTGACAACTAATAATACCAGTCATAAATGGTCAGAGGGGGAAACAATGGGTTGGGAACACCAGGTATCAAATAGCAAGCAGAAGGGGCTTCAATACGATGTGGCACGATGTAGAGACCATGTACGATGACCAACCAAAGTAGGCATATGTCACTGACCATGACCAAATAATATCACTAAGTGTGGTAAACTTTGACAACTCATAAAACGAGTCACAAATGGTCAGGGTGGAAGATAATGGTTTGTGAATACTAGTTATCGACTAGCAAGTACAAATACCTTCAATATGTAGTGGCACAGTGTGGCTTCAATGCACAGTGACCTGCCAGACATTACCTCGGAGATCGCCTCAAGGGGTGCAGCCACCGAGAATATAAAGAGTGACAATGCAGGCTCATCTCCGGAGTCACAAGATCAACACTCAAATGGTTCCACGACCGACAAGCTGTGCGAGCCTCGCCAAGACCAATACCAACGGCCGGATACCACAATGGCCCAGGCGAAACGCACCTTTGAAGATCGTGCCTGCACTCACCACTCCCCTATGCGTACGGCTAGCAAAGCCGAATCGTGGTCCCGAGGCGCTCCCTAGTCTTGCACTTGCCCGAGCCGCCATCTCTATGCTCGCTGGATGAAGCACGCTAGGTTAGACCTTTCCTATTTGTGTTGCTTGTACTGCAGTCTATAATCAATCCATTGGATTCTCCTTCAGGCTCGCCCCTTGGGCCGCCTCCAGTCCCTCTTGCCTTCCATTCTCAGCTCAGCGCCCGTGTTCCGGCACTGCGCCCTCTCACTTCTGCTAAACGTCACTCATACGTCAGCAACGCCCGCACCTTCAAGGAAGCTTCCGTCCGTCCCTCAAAGTGCTGCGTCCACTCCCTTCATGCTGAGATCTCAGCGCTCGCTCCTTTGGTGTCGCGCCCAAGCCTTTCCTAACATTCTCCATCATCAGCCGCTTCCGCTCGTCGTCCCATTGTCGCTTCCACTTTGCTTCTGCTCGTGCTCCTGTCCACCATTGAAACGCTCGTCTCCACGACCGCGTCCACTCTACGGCAGTACTTGCAATCGTCTGACATGGTATCAGAGCTCAAGTAACACCCCTGGCTCCATCGTGCTTGCCGTCATCGGCCGCACCCACTCTTGTCAAACTCCTCCGCCTCGAAGAGCTGTGGTTGCCAGAGGAACTGCGGTGGCAGCGCTTCTTCCGACTGAGGTGTCGTGGAAGCACCACTCCACTTCCTCTTGGTAAATTGCGCGTATGAGGTTCTGCCCCTGCGCCCACTCCATCAGCAAGCAATTTCCGCTCATTTATCATCTCCTCCATCAGTGCACGAGGTTTTGCCCCTGTACCCAGTCCTTTTGTTTTACTTAGCAGCATTTCCGAAATCAAAACTCATCAACATCTTGGTATCTATTTATTTTGATCAAGAACCATGAGCACACTCTCATCGCCGCCGCAGAATATCCTCAAACATCTCCACCTTCCCACCTCTTTCCGTCGTCTCATCGTCAACTCCATCATGGCATCCTCTCTCACTCTGACTGGTCTTCTCAAGCACACTGTAACGCCGGATGGTACCAGCAACTACAAGCTATGGAGCTACTGAGTGTCACTTTTCTTTGGGACACAGAAGGTTGAGGGAGTCACCCTCAGTCATCTGATTACCAACACAGACACGGGGATAGAACCACCTGACTCCACTTCCTCCTCAACTGCAACTGCATCAACCACTCCCGGTGGTGATCCCTCTGGTGGATCTGTGTCTCACCCCGTTCCTTCAAATGCCTCTTCCTCCTCTGCTCCCGTTGCCCCCACTACCACCATCAGCCACGCCTCCTGGGAAGTCGCCAACAGCACCGCCCTCATGACCATCATGACCACCTCCTTTCCTGAACTGCATGAAGACATCCGCACTCTCCGCAGCAAGACTCACAAGGTGTGGAAAGCCCTTCAAGATCGCTTCAGCAACAACACCTCCACCGCATGCGTAATCAAGATCATGTCACTCTTCTCCGTGCCCATCGCCGTCCATACCAACATGGGCAGTTACATTGCAGCCGTCAGCACCATCGCCCGCGATCTCAAGGAAATGAAGATTGACCTTCCTCTTGCTGTCGTCTGCACCGGCATCATCTCCGGCCTTCCTGGTCAGTATGATATCATCCGTCAAATCTTGCTCGAGCTACCTGTTGACCAAGTGACCCTCGCTGTCATCAGCCCCAAACTCATGGCAGCAGAACAGGACTACGTCGCCAAGCAAGCACGCGAGACTACCATTGCCACCAACTCGTTTGAAACCATGGCCGCCACCACTGACAACAGCATGTACAACCGCTTCCCCGCCTCCTCCTACACCATCCGCCACGGTCCATTCAAAGGAACTAAGTGTGGCCGTCGCAACCACGCGCCTCAGGTCTGTGATCATCGTGCTACCGACGAGTGGCTGGATCAGAACCCCGGCAATTCCTATGGTGAACAACCCAAATGGACGGAGGAGCGTTGTCAACGCTACTACAACCGGATGGGAAGCTCAAGCTGGCGTTCAAACCCAGCCAACAACATGGAGACTTCATCTCCTCCTGCCATCCCTGCAGTTGTGAATCCTGCTCCTAACAATGCTGTCATGCTAGGAGTAGTTGAGCCCGTGACTGAGATTGGATCTGAGGAGTATGGTCTTGAGATGTACACCGCGTCCTCCTCTCCTCCTCTCTCTTCTCACCCCTCTCTGTGCAGCTTTGACTCCCTACACATTGCCCTCATCCAGCCTCCGACTACATACTCCACTACCCGTCATAGTCACTTCATCTTCATTCACGATCAACACTCACAGCACTTCACTGTCCTCTCTCTTCGCACACCGACTGGGGCTGTCCCTGCACTAAGGGACTGGCTGAATCAATAGACCAAACACTTTGACCAACCACCCCGCCTCATCCTCTATAACACCTCTCACGCACCTCTTCACACCTTTCTCACAAGCTACTGCACAACTCACGGAACACTGGTGACTGCAGCTCCCGCCCATGGCAAGTTTCTCCTCAATCGTCCCTGCAGGAAGCAGACCACTCCCTGAAGACGCATCATATGACCTCACATATCTGGACTGCCTGCCTTCGCAGAGTTGTCACTGCCCATAACTTGCATAGATCAAAATATGGTCCAAGTCCAAGAACTGTGTGGATACATGATCGAAATCAGTCGGCTTCTTACTGCAAGCCCATACTGCCTCACTGGAACTCAACTGAACTCTCCTCCACACTATTGAAAAGCTGCTCCTTCCCCCTGACTGAAGATCCCTCAGCCACTGCACTCATTGACAGAACTAAAAAACTGCTACATCGCCCAGGTTTCCTCTCTTCTCCCTACAACCTGGTGCTAAGGCATCCACCGCCTCCAAAACCTCCCAAGCTCTCTCTTTGCTGCACTCCCACTAAAGCAGGACTCGGAGGCCTACCATTCAAGGCTTGCACCCCTCTCCCGATCTAAGGGGGTGTCAGATATTATCTTGGAGATCGCCTTAAAGGGTGCAGCCACCGAGAAAATAAAGAGTGACAATCCAGGCTCATCTCCGGAGTCACAAGATCAACACTCAAACGGTTCCACGACCGACAAGTTGTGCGAGCCTCGCCAAGACCAAGACCAAAAGCTGGATACCACAACGGCCAAGGCGAAACACACCTGCAAAGATCGTGCCTGCACTCACCACTCCCCTATGCGTACGGCTAGTAAAGCCCAATCGTGGTCTCGAGGCGCTCCCTAGTCTTGCACTTGCCCGAGCCGCCATCTCTATGCTCACTCGACGAAGCGCGCTAGGTTAGATCTTTCCTATTTGTATTGCTTGTACTGCAGTCTATAATCAATCTATTGGATTCTCATTCACGCTCGCCCTTTGGGCTGCCTCCAGTCCCTCTTGCCTTCCATTTTCACCTCAGCGCCCGTGCTCCCGCATTGCGCCCTCTCACTTATGCTAAACGTCACTCATACGTCAACAACACCCGCACCTTCAAGGAAGCTTCCGTCCTTCCCTCAAAGTGATGCGTCCACTCCCTTCCTGCACAGATCTCAATGCTCGCACCTTTGGTGTCGCGCCCAGGCCTTTCCTTATCATTCTCCATCATCATCCGCTTTCGCTCGTCGTCCCATTGCCGCTTCCACTTCGCTTCTGCTCGTGCTCCTGTCCACCATTGCAACGCTCGTCTCCACGACCGCGTCCACTCTACGGTAGCACTTGCAATCGTCTGACATGACCAACCAAATTATGCATATGTCACTAACCATGACCAACAAATCTCACTTCATGTGGTCAACGTTGAAAACGCATAACACGAGTCACAAATGGTCAGAGGGAAAAACAATGTGTTGGGAACACTAGTTATCAACTAGCAAGTACAAATGCCTTCAACAAGCAGTGGCACGGTATGGCTAGTGTGCACAGTGACAAATCCAAGGATGTATACATCACTGACTACGATCGAATAAGTCCACTATGTGTGGTCAACATTGACAACTCATAACACGAGTCACAAATGGTCAGAGGGAAAGACAATGGTTTGGGAAGCCTATGTATTGACTAGAAAGGACAAAGAACTTCAATACGTAGTGGCACGGTGTGGCTAATATGCACACAAAACAACCAAAGTAGGCATTTGTCATTGATCATGATCGGAGAATTTCAATATGGGTGGTCAACATTGACCAACCATAACACGAGTCACAAACGGTCAGCAGAGAAAACAATGCTATGGGAATATCGGTTCTCAACTTCCAAGTACAACGATCATCAGTCAGTAGTAGCACGGTGTGGCTACCATGCAGAATGACCGTCCAAAGTAGGCATATGTACTACCTTTGACCAAAGAAATCCGTTGTGTGTGGTCAACGTTGACAACTCATAATACCAGTCACAAATGATCTGAGGGGGAAACAATGGTTTGGGAACACCAAGTATCAAATAGCAAGCACAAGGGGCTTCAATACGATGTGGCACGGTGTGGAGACCATGCACGATGACCAACCAAAGGAGGCATATGTCAGTGACCATGACCAAATAATGTCACTAAGTGTGGTAAACTTTGACAACTCATAACACGAGTCACAAATGGTCAGGGTGGAAAAT
Source organism: Penium margaritaceum (assembly GCA_023375785.1). Classification (NCBI taxonomy): domain Eukaryota; kingdom Viridiplantae; phylum Streptophyta; class Zygnematophyceae; order Desmidiales; family Peniaceae; genus Penium; species Penium margaritaceum. Next base: position 164,092 of record SZWC01003265.1, read on the forward strand.
AATGGTTTGTGAATACTAGTTACCGACTAGCAAGCACAAATACCTTCAATGTGTAGTGGCACAATGTGGCTTCAATGCACAGTGACCAACCAAAGTATGCATATGTCACTAACCATGACTACCAAATTTCACTTCATGTGGTCAACGTTGAAAACGCATAACACGGGTCACAAATGGTCAGGGGGGAAAACAATGTGTTGGAAACACTAGTTATCAACTAGCAAGTACAAAGACCTTCAACAAGCAGTGGCACGGTATGGCTAGCGTGCACATTGACCAACCAAAGGATGCATACGTCACTGACTATGACCGAATAAGTCCACTATGTGTGGTCAACATTGCCAACTCATAACACGAGTCACAAATGGTCAGAGGGAGAGACAATGGTTTGGGAAGCCTGTGTATTGACTATAAAGGACAAAAACCTTCAATACGTAGTGGCACTGTGTGGCTAATATGCACACCAAACAACCAAACTAGGCATATGTAACTCATCATGACCAGAGAATTTCAATATGTGTGGTCAACATTGACCAACCATAACACGAGTCACAAACGGTCAGGAGAGGAAACAATGCTATGGGAATATTGGTTGTCAACTACCAAGTACAATGACCGTCAATCAGTAGTAGCACAGTGTGGCTACCATGCACAATGACCGACCAAAGTAGGCATATGTACTGCCTTTGACCAAAGAAATCCGCTGTGTGTGGTCAACGTTGACAACTCAGAATACCAGTCACAAATGGTCAGAGGGGGAAACAATGGTTTGGGAGCACCAGGTATCAAATAGCAAGCACAAGGGGCTTCAATACGTTGTGGCACGGTGTAGAGACCATGCACGATGACCAACCAAAGTAGGCATATGTCACATCCCATGACCAAATTATGCCACTAAGTGTGGTAAACTTTAACAGCTCATAGCACGAGTCACAAATGGTCAGGGTGGAAGATAATGGTTTGTGAATACTAGTTATCGACTAGCAAGTACAAATACCTTCAATATATAGTGGCACAGTGTGGCTTCAATGCACATTGACCAACCAAATTATGCATATGTCACTAACCATGACCAACATATTTCACTTCGTGCGGTCAACGTTGAAAACGCATAACACGAGTCACAAATGGTCAGAGGGGAAAACAATGGGTTGGGAACACTAGTTATCAACTAGCAAGTACAAAGACCTTCATCATGCAGTGGCACGGTATGGCTAGCATGCACAGTGACCAGCCCAAGGATACATACGTCACTGACGACGGCCGAACAAGTCCACTATGTGTGGTCAACATTGACAACTCATAACACGAGTCACAAATGGTCAGAGGGAGAGACAATGGTTTGGGAAGCCTACGTATTGACTATAAAGGACAAAGAAATTCAATACGTAGTGGCACGGTGTGGCTAATATGCACACCAAACAACCAAACTAGGCATATGTCACTGATCATGACCAGAGAACTTCAATATGGGTGGTCAACATTGACCAACCATAACACGACTCACAAACGGTCAGGAGAGGAAACAATGCTATGCGAATATCGGTTCTCAACTACCAAGTACAACGACCTTCAGTCAGTAGTAGCACGGTGTGGCTACCATGCACAATGACGGACCAAAGTAGGCATATGTACTGCCTTTGACAAAAGAAATCTGCTGTGTGTGGTCAACGTTGACAACTCATAATATGAGTCACAAATGGTCAGAGGGGGAAACAATGGTTTGGGAACACCAAGTATGAAAGAGTAATCACAAGGAGCTTCAATACGCTGTGGCACGGTGTGGAGACCATGCACGATGACCAACCAAAGTATGCATATGTCACTGACCATGACCAAATAATGTCACCACGTATGGTAAACTTTGACAACTCATAACACGAGTCACAAATGGTCAGGGTGGCAGATAATGGTTTGTGAATACTAGTTATCGAATAGCAAGTACAAATACCTTCAATATGTAGTGGCAAAATGTGGCTTCAATGCACAGTGACCAACCAAAGTATGCATATGTTACTAACCATGACTAAAAAATTTCACTTCATGTGGTCAGCGTTGAAAACGCATAACACAAGTCACAACTGGTCAGAGGGGGAAACAATGCATTGGGAACACTAGTTATCAACTAGCAAGTACAAGACCTTCAACAAGCAGTGGCACGGTATGGCTAGCGTGCACAGTGACCAACCAAAGGATGCATACCTCACTGACTATGACCGAAGAAGTCCACTATGTGTGGTCAGCATTGACAACTCATAACACGAGTTACAAATGGTCAGAGGGAGAGACAATGGTTTGGGAAGCCTATGTATTGACTAGAAAGGACAAAGAACTTCAATATGTAGTGGCACGGTGTGGCTAATATGCACACCAAACAACCAAACTAGGCATATGTCACTGACCATGACCAAATAATGCCACTGAGTGTGGTAAACTTTGACAACGCATAACACGATTCACGAATGGTCAGAGGGGGAAACAATGCATTGGGAACACTAGTTATCAACTAGCAAGTACAAGACCTTCAACAAGCAGTGGCACGGTATGGCTAGCGTGCACAGTGACCTACCAAAGGATGCATACGTCACTGACTACGGCCGAATAAGTCCACTATGTGTGGTCAGCATTGACAACTCATAACACGAGTCACAAATGGTCAGGGTGGAAGATAATGGTTTGTGAATACTAGTTATCGACTAGCAAGTACAAACACCTTCAATATGTAGTGGCACAATGTGGCTACAATGCACAGTGACCAACCAGAGTATGCATATGTCACTAACCATGACCAACAAATTTCACTTCATGTGGTCAACGTTGAAAACGCATAACACGATTCACAAATGGTCAGAGGGGGAAACAATGGATTGTGAACACTAGCAATCAACCAGCAAGTACAAGGACATTCAACAGGCAGTGGCACGGCATGGCTAGCGTGCACAGTGACCTACCAAAGGATGCATACATCACTGACTACGACCGAATAAGTCCACTATGTGTGGTCAACATTGACAACTCATAACACAAGTCACAAATGATAAGAGGGAGAGACAATGGTTTGGGAAGCCTATGTATTGACTAGAAAGGACAAAGAACTTCAAACCGTAGTGGCACAGTGTGGCTGATATGCACACCAAACAACCAAACTAGGCATATTTCACTGATCATGACCAGAGCATTTCAATAAGGGTGGTCAACGTTGACCAACCATAACACGAGTCACAAACGGTCAGGAGAGGAAACAATGCTATGGGAATATCGGTTCTCAACTACCAAGTACAACGACCGTCAGTCAGTAGTAGCACGGTGTAGCTACCATGCACAATGACCTACCAAAAAAGGCATATGTACTACCTTTGACCAAAGAAATCCGCCGTGTGTGGTCAGCATTGACAACTCATAATACCAGTCACAAATGGTTGGAGGGGGAAACAATGGGTTGGGAACACCAGGTATCAAAAAGCAAGCACAAGGGGCTTCAATACGATGTGGCACGGTGTGGACACCATGCACGATGACCAACCAAAGTAGGCATATGTCACTGACCATGACCAAATAATGCCAATAAGTGTGGTAAACTTTGACAATTCATAACACGAGTCACAAATGGTCAGAGTGGAAGAGAATGGTTTGTGAATACTAGTTATCGACTAGCAAGTACAAATACCTTCAAAATGTAGTGGCACATTGTGGTTTCAATGCACAGTGACCAACCAAATTATGCATATGTCACTAACCATGACCAACAAATTTCACTTCATGTGGTCAACGTTGAAAACGCATAACACGAGTAACAAATGGTCAGAGGGGAAAACAATGGGTTGGGGACACTATTTATCAACTAGCAAGTACAAAGATCTTCAACAAGCAGTGGCACGGTATGGCTAGTGTGCAAAGTGACCAACCAAAGGATGCATACGTCACTGACTACGACTGAATAAGTCCACTATGAGTGGTCAACATTGACAACTCATAACACGAGTCAAATATGGTCAGAGGGAGAGACAATGGTTTGGGAAGCCTATGTACTGACTAGAAAGGACAAAGAACTTAAATACGTAGTGGCACGGTGTGACTAATATGCACACCAAACAACCAAACTAGGCATACGTCACTGATCATGACCAGAGAATTTCAATATGGGTGGTCAACATTGACCAACCATAACACGAGTCACAAACGGTCACGAGAGGAAACAATGCTATGGGAATGTTGGTTCTCAACTACCAAGTACAATGACCGTCAATGAGTAGTAGCACGGTGTGGCTACCATGCACAATGACCGACCAGAGTAGGCATATGTACTGCATTTGATCAAAGAAATCCGTTGTGTGTGGTCAACGTTGACAACTCGTAATACGAGTCACAAATGGTCAGAGGGGGAAGCAATGGCTTGTGAACACCAGGTATCAAATTGCAAGCACAAGGGGCTTCAATACGTTTTGGCACGGTGTGGAGACCATGCACGATGACCAACCAAAGTAGGCATATGTCACAAACCATGACCAAATAATGCCACTAATTGTGGTAAACTTTGACAACTCATAACACAAGTCACAAATGGTCAGAGTGGAAGATAATGGTTTGTGAATACTAGTTATCGACTAGCAAGTACAAATACCTTCAATATGTAGTAGCACGGTGTGGATTCAATGCACAGTGACCAACCAAATTATGCATATGTCACTAACCATGACCAACACATTTCAATATGGGTGGTCAACGTTGAAAACGCATAACACGAGTCACAAATGGTCAGGGGGGAAACCATGTGTTGGGAACACTAGTTATCAACTAGCAAGTACAAAGACCTTCAACAAGCAGTGGCACGGTATGGCTGGCGTGCACAGTGACAAACCCAAGGATGCATACGTCACTGACTACGGCCGAATAAGTCCACTATGTGTGGTCAACATTGACAACTCATAACAAGAGTCACAAATGGTCAGAGGGAGAGACAATGGTTTGGGAAGCCTATGTATTGACTAGAAAGGACAAAGAACTTCAATACGTAGTGGCACGGTGTGGCTAATATGCACACCAAACAACCAAACTAGGCATATGTCACTGATCATGACCAGAGAATTTCGATATGGGTGGTCAACGTTGACCAACCATAACACGACTCACAAACGGTCAGGAGAGATAACAATGATACGGGAATATCGGTTCTCAACTACCAAGTACAATGACCTTCAGTCAGCAGTAACAGTGTGGTTACCATGCACAAGGACCGACCAACCTAGGCATATGTACTGCCTTTGACCATAGAAATCTGCTGTGTGTGGTCAACGTTGACAACTCATAATACGATTCACAAATGGTCAGAGGGGGAAACAATGGTTTGGGAACACCAAATATCAAATAGCAAGCACAAACGACTTCATACGATGTGGCACGGTGTGGAGGCCATGCACGATGACCAACCGAAGTAGGCATATATCACTGACCATGACCAAATAATGTCACCAAGTGTGGTAAACGTTGACAACTCACAACTCGAGTCACAAATGGTCAGGGTGGAAGATAATGGGTTGTGAATACTACTTATAGACTAGCAACTGCAAATTCCTTCAATATGTAGTGGCACAATGTGGCTTCAATGCACTGTGACCAACCAAAGTATGCATATGTCACTAACCATGACTAACAAATTTCACTTCATGTGGTCAACGTTGAAAACGCAGAACACGATTCACAAATGGCCAGAGGGGGAAACAATGCGTTGGGAACACTAGTTATCAACTAGCGAGTACAAATACCTTCAACAAGCAGTGGCACGGTATGGCTAGCGTGCACAATGACCAACCAAAGGATGCATACGTCACTGACTACGACCGAATAAGTCCACTATGTGTGGTCAACATTGACATCTCATAACACGAGTCACAAATGGTCAGAGGGAGAGACAATGGTTTGGGAAGCCTATGTATTGACTAGAAAGGACAAAGAACTTCAATATGTAGTGGCACGGTGTGGCTAATATGCACACCAAACAACCAAACTAGGCATATGTCACTGATCATGACCAGAGAATTTCAATAAGGGTGGTCAACGTTGACTAACCATAAAACGAGTCACAAACGGTCAGGAGAGGAAACAATGCCATGGGAATATCGGTTCTCAACTACCAAGTACAACGACCTTCAATCAGTAGTAGCACGGTGTGGCTACCATGAAAAATGAAGGACCAAAGTAGGCATATGTACTGCCTTTGACCAAAGAAATCCGCTGTGTGTGGTCAACGTTGACAACTCATAATACGAGTCACAAATGGTCAGAGGGGGAAGCAATGGTTTGGGAACACCAGGTATCAAATAGCAAGCACAAGAGGCTTCAATACGTTGTGGCACGGTGTGGAGACCATGCACGATGACCAA
>SZWC01003265.1:185728-195824 GCA_023375785.1 Penium margaritaceum
GGCACACCACTCTTCTTCACGGCCTGCCGCACTGGCACCACTTGCCAGTTTTCAGGAGCTTGATCTCCTGACTCTAGCAGCACCAACCACTCTCCCTGTTTTGGAGCTTCCGTGGGATCAAGCATCTCTTCCTTGCCTGGTTTCCTCTCGTCAAAGGTTACATCCCGGCTGGTGATGAGTCTTCTTCCTGCCAGGTCCCACAAGCGATATGTCTTGTGGGCCGTCTCATAGCCCACCATAACGCACTTTCGTGCTCTTGAATCCAGCTTGCCGGCACCCTCACCCGCCTGGACCTTTGCCCATGCGGTGCAGCCGAATACCTTCAGGTGTGATGCGTCCGGCTTCTTCCCTGACCAAACTTCTTGTGGTGTCATCTGTTGCTTTCCCTTCTTCTTTCCGCGCCTGCCCAGAGCAGCCGCAGGAGTCAGGTTGACGAGATAGCATGCCGTTCTTGCCGCTTCCGCCCAGAACCGCGGTGGAAGCTTTGCATCAAAGAGCATGCTACGCACCATGCCGAGGATGGTCTGATTCATCCGTTCGGCAACACCATTGCTCTGCGGCGTGTAAGGCGTTGTGGGCTGGTGGCTGATCCCATGTTGCCTCAACCAGCCCTTGCATGCCTCGTACTCTCCACCGTTGTCGCTTCGCATCGCTTTGACTTTCTTTCCGGTCTGCCGCTCCACCATGGCGACAAACTCCTGCAACTTTTCTCTGACCTCTCCCTTTGCTTTGAGGAAGAAGATCCACACCTTGCGGCTGTGGTCATCTATGAAGGTCAGAAAATACTTGCTACCACCATTTGACGTCGTGCGAAAGGGTTCGTCCGCACACGTCGGTGTGAATGAGATCAAGGGCTGATTCTGCGCGGCGACCATTGCGCTCAAAGCGCGTTTGCTTGGTCTTGCCTTGGAGGCAAGGTTCACACAGGCTGCCACATCCAACCGCATCCTTCTTGCAACCATCCATGCCACGGACCAGCTGTTGTTGCTGGATGACTTGGAGTGTGCTGTTTGCCACATGCCCAAAGCGTCTATGCCACAGATCAGCGTCTTCGTCTTTTGCGGCAGAGGATGCTTTTTCAGTTTTTGTTGGTGTGCTCTCCTGCGTGGGTGTCAAGACCACTGCCTCTGCTGCACCCGCATGGCCCTCCTTTTCCGAGCTCTTTGCTGCCGTTGTCTGCAGTATGTAGAGTCCGTCAACCCGTGGAACCTGTGCCACGAGATCTTTGTTGGCGTAGAGGACCTTGATGTCTTCGTTCCTGGCGATGACCGCCTTCTTCTGCGTGAACACCACCGTCATGTCGTTGTCCGTTATTTTTGACACGGACAGAAGGTTTGCCGCAAAGGAGGGCATGTAGACCACGTCACGTAGCCGTAGATCCTTCTCCGCACCATTGAGGCTGATGCTCACCAGCTTGTCACCCACGCCCTTTGCGTTCACGACGCTACCGTTTGCGCATCTGAACCGCCGATCGGTGGGGCCNCCCGTGGAACCTGTGCCACGAGATCTTTGTTGGCGTAGAGGACCTTGATGTCTTCGTTCCTGGCGATGACCGCCTTCTTCTGCGTGAACACCACCGTCATGTCGTTGTCCGTTATTTTTGACACGGACAGAAGGTTTGCCGCAAAGGAGGGCATGTAGACCACGTCACGTAGCCGTAGATCCTTCTCCGCACCATTGAGGCTGATGCTCACCAGCTTGTCACCCACGCCCTTTGCGTTCACGACGCTACCGTTTGCGCATCTGAACCGCCGATCGGTGGGGCCGATGGAGACAAATCCAGCCTGGTCTTTGCTAGAGTGCTGATCGGTCCCGGAGTCAAGCCCAAAAGCTCCTGGCCTGAGCAGCGCCGCTCCTTTTTCTGGAGGCGTGCTTTGTGCCATCATGTTGGTAGCTTCTTTGCCACCCTTTTTGTTGCCTTTGTTCCCACCGCTTCCGCTGTCTTCCTTCTTTGGCGACCTGCACTCTCTTGTCCAGTGCCCAGGTTTGCCGCAGTTGTGGCAGTTACCCTGTCGCTTGGGAGCCTTGCCGCCATTGTTGCCTCCGCCACCACCGCTTCTGCTGCTGCCTTTTTGTCCAGAGGCTGACCCTTTGCTCCCACGGCCACCGTAGCGTGCGGCATAGGCTGAGAAATTAGCCTCACTTCCGCTGCAGCGCATGTCCTCGTTTCGCACGTACTCAGACACTGCTGTGTACGTCAGGTCGTCCTCCTTCCAGCCGCCTATGACAGTGATCATCGGGCTCCAGCTCTCTGGTAGCTCCATGAGGAGAATCATGGCTTGCATGTTCTCGTCAAGGTCCCAGTTCATCTGCCGAGCCTCGCCAAGGAGTCCTTCAAACTCCTGTAGGAAATCGGGGATTGATTCGCCCTCATTCACCCGCATGCTGATCAGCTGTTGTAGGATGAATAATCTGTTCGCAAGGGAGGTGGATTGGTGCTCGCGCTTGAGCTTGTCGTAAGCTTCGGAAGCCAGCGTGTACTCGGCAATGATGGGAACATACTTCTTAGCAATCGCGTTGCTGAGGAATGACATGGCAATTTCATTTCGATCCATCCATGCCTCATGCTCGGATGTGCCTTCCGCGGGAACCTGCTCCTCTCCCTTCAGTAGTTTGATGAAGCCGCGCACTTTCATCGCCAGCTCGAACTGCCATCTCCAAAGGGGAAGTCAATCCCCTCAAAAATGGGGATTCCTCCCAAGGGTCCAATGCCATCTTGCGGCAGTGTCATAGCACTCACATTTGCTCCAGTGGTCTGCCCTGTGGTAGCCACTGTTGAGTTTGAGGACTGCCCTGCGGCAGTCCCCACTCCTCCTGATGGGTCAACCATTTTTGTTGCCCTTATCTGCTTCCCACGTCTCTGCTGCGTTGAGGCCGATGTAGGCTGATGTTAGCTGATGTCTGCTACCGGTTTTAGGATGCAAATCCGTTTCTTACCCCTTCTGCCGATGTTCACCTGCAGACAGAGAAGATATCTACACCAACAAACCCAGGGTCTTGCCACCAAGGGCAGAGCTTGTCCTGGTTGGGACTAAAGGGTCGTGCCTCCAATGGCAGAGCTTTTCCTTGGTCCCTGTGTGCTGAGTCAAAACCAAGCCGTTGAAGTTGATGAAGCTGATGGAGCTGATGGAGCCGGCGTGCGCACCTGGAGAGAGCCTACCAGAGTTGAGCGAAGCGTGCCTTACAACTGGTCAGTGTGGACCCATAACCCTTTGTCAACCGGCCTGAGGCAAACAGACTAGAAAACAGGGCCGACACAATAGCACCTGTCGTCCGCTCCTAGCATTTCAGCTAGGAGAAGATATCACCCTCAGGATCACGGTTCCACACTGAGCAGTTCCTAGGCAATCACTTGCTAGCAACTGTGTCCACTTAACTCTTGGTCACTTTCGCGCGAGGTGCTAGTCAAAGACTAACTCCTGGGGCTTAGACCAACCAGTGTCTTCTTTATACTGTTCCTTAGTTGGACAACTCTGTGACGACCATCTAAGGCCAGATTGTGTAATTAGAATGAGGAATGAGCCTGGTACATATAGTCCTAGGCCTGGCTTCTAAGGTGTGTGGGCAGTGACACTTTTGGGGTGGTCACTCCAAACCACCTCACCAGTCCGCCAATTGGCGCATCCACTGACGGCCAAGTGGCGCACTCTCCTCATGCATGGAGAAATGTCTAAGAAACTTCCCCTATGCTAGAAGGTCAAAAACCCTCCTGTGCACATCAAGGCTGGATCGTAGGACCTGTTGTCCCTAAGTCCAACATGTTATCCGTTGCGCTACACTTCTGGTGACTCGCTTGGACTTGCACCACAAACAAGGTTTGGGGGACTTACTCCAAGGGAGCAGTGCATGCCCAACCTGTCCGTCAACCCATAGCAGTGGCCATGGGGCATAGAAGAACAACAAGGAGAGGAAACAATGCTATGGGAATATCGGTTCTCAACTACCAAGTACAATGACCGTCAATCAGTAGTAGCACGGTGCGGCTACCATGCACAATGACCGACCAAAGTAGGCATATGTACTGCCTTTGACCAAAGAAATCCGCTGTGTGTGGTCAACGTTGACAACTCATAATACGAGTCACAAGTGGTCAGAGGGGGAAGCAATGGTTTGGGAATACCAGGTATCAAATAGCAAGCACTAGGGGCTTCAATACGTTGGGGCACGGTGTGGAGACCATGCACGATGACCAACCAAAGTAGGCATATGTCAGAAACCATGACCAAATAATGCCACTAAGTGTGGTAAACTTTGACAACTCATAACACGAGTCACAAATGGTCAGGGTGGAAGACAATGGTTTGTGAATACTAGTTATCGACTAGCAAGTACAAACACCTTCAATATGTAGTGGCACAATGTGGCTACAATGCACAGTGACCAACCAAAGTATGCATATGTCACTAACCACGACCAACAAATTTCACTTCATGTGGTCAACGTTGAAAACGCATAACACGATTCACAAATGGTCAGAGGGGGAAACAATGGGTTGTGAACACTAGTTATCAACCAGCAAGTACAAAGACATTCAACAAGCAGTGGCAAGGTATGGCTAGCGTACACAGTGACCAACCAAAGGATGCATACGTCACTGACTACGACCGAATAAGTCCACTATGTGTGGTCAACATTGACAACTCATAACACGAGTCACAAATGATCAGAGGGAGAGACAATGGTTTGGGAAGCCTATGTATTGACTAGAAAGGACAAAGGACTTCAATATGTAGTGGCACGGTGTGGCTAATATGCACACAAAACAACGAAACTAGGCATATGTCACTGATCATGACCAGAGAATTTCAATAGGGGTGGTCAACGTTGACCAACCATAACACGAGTCACAAACGGTCAGGAGAGGAAACAATGCTATGGGAATATCGGTTCTCGACTACCAAGTACAACGAACTTCAATCAGTAGTAGCACGGTGTGGCTACCATGCACAATGACCAACCAAAGTAGGCATATGTACTGCCTTTGACCAAAGAAATCCGTTGTGTGTGGTCAACGTTGACAACTCACAATACGAGTCACAAATGGTCAGAGGGGGAAGCAATGGTTTGGGAACACCAGGTATCAAATAGCAAGCACACGGGGCTTCAATACGTTGTGGCACGGTGTGGAGACCATGCACGATGACCAACCAAAGTAGGCATATGTCACAAACCATGACCAAATAATGCCACTAAGTGTGGTAAACTTTGACAACTCATAACACGAGTCACAAATGGTCAGGGTGGAAGATAATGGTTTGTGAATACTAGTTATCGACTAGCAAGTACAAACACCTTCAATATGTAGTGGCACAATGTGGCTACAATGCACAGTGACCAACCAAAGTATGCATATGTCACTAACCATGACCAACAAATTTCACTTCATGTGGTCAACGTTGAAAACGCATAACACGATTCACAAATGGTCAGAGGGGGAAACAATGGATTGTGAACACTAGTTATCAACCACCAAGTACAAAGACCTTCAACATGCATTGGCACGGTATAGCTAGCGTGCACAGTGACCAACCAAAGGATGCATATGTCACTGACTACGACCGAATAAGTCCACTATGTGTGGTCATCATTGACAACTCATAACACGAGTCACAAATGATCTGAGGGAGAGACAATGGTTTGGGAAGCCTATGTATTGACTAGAAAGGACAAAGAACTTCAATACGTAGTGGCACGATGTGGCTAATGTGCACTCCAAACAACCAAACTAGGCATATGTCACTGATCATGACCAGAGAATTTCAATATGGGTGGTCAACGTTGACCAACCATAACACGAGTCACAAATGGTCAGGAGAGGAAACAATGCTATGGGAATATCGGTTCTCAACTACCAAGTACAACGACATTCAGTCAGTAGTAGCATGGTGTGGCTACCATGCACAATGACCGACCAAACTAGGCATATGCACTGCCTTTGACCAAAGAAATCCGCTGTGTGTGGTCAACGTTGACAACTCATAATACGAGTCACAAATGGTCAGAGGGGGAAACAATGGTTTGGGAACACCAAGTATTAAATAGCAAGCACAATGGGCATTTATACGCTGTGGCACGGTGTGGAGACCATGCACGATGACAAACCAAAGCAGGCATATGTCACTGACCATGACCAAATAATGTCACCAAGTGTGGTAAACTTTGATAAACTCATAACACGAGTAACAAATGGTCGGGGTGGAAGATAATGGTTTGTGAATACTAGTTATCGACTAGCAAGTACAAATACCTTCAATATGTAGTGGCACAGTGTGGCTTCAATGCATAGTGAGCAACCAAATTATGCATATCTCACTAACCATAACCAACAAATTTCACTTCATGTGGTCAACGTTGAAAACGCATAACACGAGTCACAAATGGTCAGAGGGGAAAACAATGGGTTGGGAACACTAGTTATCAACTAGCAAGTACAAAGACCTTCAACAAGCAGTGGCACGGTATGGCTAGCGTACACAGTGACCAACCAAAGGATGCATACGTCACTGACTACGACGGAATAAGTCCACTATGTGTGGTCAACATTAACAACTCATAACACGAGTCAAAAATGGTCAGAGGAAGAGACAATGGTTTGGGAAGCCTATGTATTGACTTGAAAGGACAAAGAACTTCAATACGTAGTGGCACGGTGTGGCTAATATGCACACAAAACAATTAAACTAGGCATATGTCACTGATCATGACCAGAGACTTTCAATATGGGTGGTCAACATTGACCAACCATAACACGAGTCACAAACGGTCAGGAGAGGAAACAATGCTATGGGAATATTGGTTCTCAACGTCCAAGTACAACAACCGTCAATCAGTAGTAGCACGTTGTGGATACCATGCACAATGACCGACCAAAGTAGGCATATATACTGCCTTTGAGCAAAGAAATCCGTTGTGTGTGGTCAACGTTGACAACTCATAATACGAGTCGCAAATGGTCAGAGGGGGGAGCAATGGTTTGGGAACACCAGGTATCAAATAGCAAGCACAAGGGGCTTCAATACGTTGTGGCACGGTGTGGAGACCATGCACGATGACCAACCAAAGTAGGCATATGTCACTGACCATGACCAAATAATGTCACTAAGTGTGGTAAAATTTGACAACTCATAACACGAGTCACAAATGGTCATGGTTGAAGATAATGGTTTGTGAATGCTAGTTATCGACTAGCAAGTACAAATACCTTCAATATGTAGTGGCATGATGTGGCTTCAATGCACAGTGACCAACCAAATTATGCATATGTCACCAACCATGACCAACAAATTTCACTTCATGTGGTCAACGTTGAAAACGCATAACACGAGTCACAAATGGTCAGAGGGGAAAACAATGGGTTGGGAAAACTACTTAACAACTAGCAAGTACAAAGACCTTCAACAAGCAGTGGCACGGTATGGCTAGCGTGCACAGTGACCAACCCAAGGATGCATACGTCACTGACTACAACCGAATAAGTCCACTATGTGTGGTCAACATCGACAACTCATAACACGAGTCACAAATGGTCAGAGGGAGAGACAATGGTTTGGGAAGCCTATGAATTGACTAGAAAGGACAAATAACTTCAATGCATAGTGGCACGGTGTGGCTAATATGCACACCAAACAACCAAATTAGGCATATGTCCCTGATCATGACCGGAGAATTTCAATATGGGTGGTCAACGTTGACCAACCATAACACGAGTAACAAACGGTCAGCAGAGAAAACAATGCTATGGGAATATCGGTTCTCAACTACCAAGTACAACGACCGTCAGTCAGTAGTAGCACGGTGTGGCTACCATGCACAATGACCGACCAAAGTGGGCATATGTATTACCTTTTACCAAAGAAATCCGCTGTGTGTGGTCAACGTTGACAACTCATAATACCAGTCACAAATGGTCAGAGGGGGAAACAATGGTTTTAAAACACCATGTATCACATAGCAAGCACAAGGGGCTTCACTACATTGTGGCACGGTGTGGAGACTATGCACGATGACCAGCCAAAGTAGGCATATGTCGCTAACCATGACCAAATAATGTCACTAAGTGTGGTAAACGTTGACAACTCATAACACAACTCAGAAATGACCAGGGTGGAAGATAATGGATTGTGGATACTAGTTATCGACTAGCAAGTACAAATACCTTCAATATGTAGTTGCACACTGTGGCTTCAATGCACAGTGACCATCCAAAGTATGCATATGTCACTGACCATGACAGAAAATTTTAACTTCATGTGGTCAATGTTGACAACTCACAACACGAGGCACACATATTCACAGGGGTTAGCAATGGTTTGGGAACACTGGCTATCAACTAGAAAGCACATAGACCTTCGATACGTAGTGAAACGGCGTGGTAAGCATGAACAGGGACAAACCAAAGTAGGCATATGTCACTAACCATGACCAAACGGATTTCACAATGTGTGGTCAACGTTGAAAACTCATAACATGAGCCACAAATGGTCAGAGGGGGGAACCATGGGTTGGGAACACTAGTTATTAACTAGCAAGTAGAACGATTTTCAACAAGTAGTGGCACGGTGTGGCTAGCATGCACAGAGACCAACCAAAGGATGCATGTGTCACAGACTATGAACAAAGAAGTCCACTATGTAAGGTCAACATTTTCAACTCATAACACGAGTCACAAATGGTCAGATGGAGAGACAATGGTTTGGGAACCCTATATATTGAATGGAAATGACAAAGAACTTCAATACGTAGTGGCACGTTGTGGCTACTATGCACACGAAACGACCAAAACCAGGCATATGTCACTGACTATGACCAGAGATTTTCCATATGGGTGGTCAACATTCACCAACCACAACACGAGTCACAAACGGTCAGAGGGGGAAATAATGGTTTGGGAATATCGGTTCTCAACTAGCAAGTACAGCGACCATCAATCATTATAAGCACGGTGTGGCTACCATGCACAATGACCGACCAAAGTAGGCACATGTACTGCCTTTGACCAAAGAAATCTGCTGTGTGTGGTCAATATTGACAACTCATAATAGGAGTCACAAATGGTCAGAGGGGGAGACAATGGTTTGGGAACACCAGGTATCAACTAGCAAGCACAAGGACCTTCAATAAGTTGTGCCACGGTGTGGATACCATGCACGATGTCCAACCAAAGTAGGCATATGTCACTGACCATGACCAAATAATGTCACTAAGTGTTGTAAATTTTGACAACTCATAACACGAGTCACAAATGGTCAGGGTGCAAGAGAATGGTTTGTGAATACTAGTTATCGACTAGCAAGTACAAATACCTTCAATATGTAGTGGCACCGTGTGGCTACAATTCACAGTGACCAACCAAAGTATGCACGTGTCACTGACCATGACCAACAAATTTCACTTCATGTGGTCAACGTTGACAACTCACAACACGAGTTGCTGATAGTCAGAGGGGGGTAACAATGGTTTGGAAACACTAGCTATCAACTAGAAAGCACAAAGACCTTCAATACATAGTGACACGGCGTGGAAACCACTGAGAGTAACAAACCAAACTAGGCATATGTCACTAACCATGACCAAATAATTTCAATATGGGTGGTCAGCATTGAAAACGCATAACAAGAGTCACAAATGGTCAGGGGGGAAAACAATGCGTTGGGAACACTATGTTGGAAATCATAGACTCCGACAAGAGTTATCCCCACCTTCTCAATAAAGGTTCAGGTCCGAGACCAAACCACCTTGACTCAATGGCCCTCGGTCAGACTGACCGTTGAAGCCCAACATGTCAAGGCATCCCCTAATAACATGACATGTGTCACTCGCGTCCGGCTAGCGGAAAGAAGCCGTTGCTCTACCTTTTGTCCTGTTCTGCCCTTTTATGACCGAGGATGTTCATTCCCTCGAGTTAACCAAAACAGTTTCGTCCATCATGTTCCCTCTTGGTTCCGCGGCTTCGCCGCCGTGTCTTCGCTCTGCCCGTCCCTCACACTTTCTGCCTTCGCCAACTCTCAACGCTTCGCTCCGTCACTCTCGCTCCTTCGCTCAGCTCTCACGCTCCGCCAACCATCACTCTACCTTGCAGCATTCTCTCTCACATCGA
>SZWC01003266.1:87606-102779 GCA_023375785.1 Penium margaritaceum
GTGTGTGTGTGTGTGTGTGTGTGTGTGTGTGTGTATGTGTGTGTGTGTGTGTATGTGTATGTGTGTGTGTGTGTGTGTATGTGTGTATGTGTTTGAATGTGTGAGTGTGCATGCGTGCATGATTTCATGTACATGTGTATGAATATGTGTGTGTGGGTGTGTGTGTGTGTGTGTGGATGCATTTTCTCAAATGCATGTGTGCATGTTTGTGTGTATGTATGTGTATGTGTGTGTGTGTGTAATAAATCAATGAATGAAAGTAGAGTTATACATACGGGGAAACGCAAGGGACGCCAGATCATGAAAGTGGTTCTAAGCCAAACCACAAGTAATCATGACCAACCGGGTACATAGTTCTTCCACGTGAAGACCGATAAGGGATATCACAAATGTACAGTACATCTCAGAAAAAGGTCGTGTACAGGCTTGACAACCTTGATCATGCCTATACAATATTATACACAAATCCTATAGGGTTGCATTCACTTGTCCAACCTTGTAAGATGCATAAGGTAGTCACAAGTTTCTTGGACGCTCCAATAATGCTATGTATATTTCCAAGAATATTCTATAACTTCTTGTAGAAAACTTTGAATCAGGATCCAACATTGCCAGGTTTAAGCACTAACCTAGCGTAGTTTTGCTATACTGCAATACTACTCATTTTGGCAAAAGTCAAACTACAAGGGCAGAACTTTGTGAAGCTCACACCTAAGTGGTTGGAACCGTTCGTGATTAAGGATGTATGGATACATTTTGTCACAAAACTCTGCCTCCCTGATAGCATGGTTATCCACCCGGTGTTCCACATCAGCTGTCTCAAATTCTACTGAAACCAAAACGAGCACTTCCCTGGTAGAGATGGGCCTCCGCCACCACTGTAGAGGCAGAAAAGGGCACGGAGTACCCAGTCAAAGATGTATTTGGATACCGTAGACGAGGAAAATCTGATGGAGTATTATGTAAGGGGGTAGGGCTACAATTATTTGCATAACAGCACAGTGTCCTACAACAACCTATGAGATTTTAGTCAAACAGACTGTTATTTCAGCCGGCATCGATCTACACCTCACTACGCACCAGGACGTCGCAGCTAGAAAGGGGAGAAGTGTCATGTCCCTGAAAAACACAAGTCCCTAAACTCGACTTGTGGTTATTTTTGTTCTTACGGTTATGGCCCATCGCGCTTCAAATTCTAGAATTTAACGCCGATCATTTGAGGGAATTTTGGCCACCTACCCCAACTATAGATGTTTTATTCCAGAAGGCGCTGACAAGTTTGACTACTTTCCAGAAATTTCAAGAGAATTATTGTAAACCTTATTGATCTTTTGACATCCTTCGGTCGACTTCTCAACGGTGCTGGACTTTTATGTAGAATCGCCTTGGTTTTTTCAATTCCCATGAATTCTCAGTGGAGTTTCTTTACGCAGCATGTCGGGTCGCATAGTCAATCGACTTGAGCGTCCAAGACCTTATGTATTCCTCATTCTTCTTTTTGCTATTGTGCATATGCCCTCGACAGCTCCGACACTTGTCACCAAACTAGACTTACTGCTAATTATGAAATGTTCAGTTGTACCAGTTCGTATTATTGTCTTTTACTCTTTCATTTCTACTCGTTACTATGTAAGTTCTATTGAGCGTAACCAAATGGGGTACCATTTGTGAATAGCACAATGGGGACAACATGACGATATCCTACCAGATGATTACTAGGGAATTTATAGGGTCAAAAATCCTGTGTATCCCCCTTTTTGGATAATCTACTACATTTGTCTTTGTCATAGAACAATAAAACCCATCCGCACGTATGCCGAAATAATATGCCCCAAATTTCCTAGCGGGAAAAGATGAAGTCCCATTCGTCCCTCAAGCTCAGACATGGATGTAAGGTTTAAGATAAATTGGGATGTACTTCTCTAGCTGTTCGAGAGCAGTATTTCAACACTACATGGCATGCAGCTTCAACATGTCAACATCGTTATTCTTCGTCCAACAATCACGAACTCCTTTATTGAAGGATTTGTGATTGTTCAGAGGCAGTTTGTGGGGACTTTACGTGGGGGTTTTAAGACTCCCCATGCCTTGGAAAGGAACCTGCTGGTCCTCGCTACCTCGCTAAAGGGCCTTATGTACCGCACCACAAGAAAACCTGAAGACCCTGGATGTAATTAGGGGGAGGATTTGTACACAAATTTTAAAAAAACAGGATTCAAATTTGCAAAGAATCAAACAGAAAAATTGGGGAGTTTCAGAATCCCCATTTTGGAAAACTAAGATTCCGGTAGGCAGGCCTTGGTCAAAAAAATCTCCATCGAATCAGCTCCCTCTTCCCACCGGTTATCCCATCCCACCCGTGGATCTCAGCCCTTAATTACAAGGGCCTCAATCAGACATAAGTTTAAGAAGGAAAGGAACTATGATGGTCAATCAGGTCTGATTAATACTCTCGACACCGAGAGTACTGGGCGAAAAATCCCGATCGGAAATAGCGCGGCTACTTCATCCTCGAAGCCGGACCTCGCCAACTTTGAGGGCGATTTTGCTTGCTTCTGACATCTGCGTTGCTGATGTTAGAAGTGAAAGTGACGAGACAGCCCATTGTCGCCCTTGAGTAGTCTTGCCAACAAACCCGAATGGGTTAGAAAGTTCGTGATTGCGAACTCTCAAGCCCCTGGTGCTGATAATACCCCCGAACCTGAAGCTAACCCCTTCGTTACACCGGGGATTTGGGTTATATTTTTTTACTTGCCCGGGCACCTGCCGGGCCCCGCCGTAGTGGGGTCCGGAAGATCCCCTTTTTTCTATCGCAGCGTGTGCCGCATCCTGCAAACCCCTCCAAACCCTCGACAAACCCCCTGGTTAAAATGGGGGGTTTTGGTTTTATTTTTTTCCTTGCCCGGGCCCCGCGGTAGCGGGGCCCGGCAGCTTCCCTTTCTTTTTTCACAACAGGAACCTATCGCCGGTCATTGCGAGTTCACGGGGAGGTTTGGCCGGTTCCACCGACGAAACCCCTCCTGCGAGCTCGTGATGACCGGCGAAGTTTGACTTCGCCCTCGAAGCCGAGCTTCGGCCCCCAAAGAATACACCCATCGGTGAGTGTATTTTTTTGGGGATTATTTACTATACCTCGAGAGGAAGGCAAGGGGCTTCGAGGAGAGGGGGGGTTGGCCCTGTGTTTGATGATAAAAATTCTGACCTACGGACGTTGGCCGACACTTTTGTCGTCAAACTCCCCTCTCATCCCACGCAATCACTGTACTCATCACGAGGGCCACAATCTACCACTGAATGTTCAATTTTGCCATTCTCAAGCGTCAACAAGTATCGCTGCTTAAGAATAGAAGAACAGGTGGACAACTGGGTCAGTTTCATCCCTGAAAGAGACGGATGTGGCCTTTATTCCCAAGGCGAGGACAGATGGACTTTTTTTTCTGCGGCCGGGATGAATGGGATATTTTGTTTTGAGGTATAGTTGAAAGAGGGTCACGTATCACAAAACATGGAGGGTTTTCTTATGACCCTGACGTACACAACCTCAAGAGTTTAAGGGTAATTTATTACACAAGGGTAATAACGAAGTTTAGGGCATTCTTGCCCACAACCTCTAAACTTCGTGTGTGGGCATTTTTGTCATTACATCCATGGCCGACCGCACATCAACCTTAAGAGTTTAATGCAAATGGTCTAGGGCATTTTGCCCACCTATCCCGACCCTCGGTGTTCTTTCCAAAAACGTTTCAACAAGATCAACCACTTCCCAAAAGGGTTGACGAAACTGTCACAAATCGTACCAATACTTCGATACTGTTCGGTCGATTTTCAGCGGTTCCAGACTTCTATGAAGACGTGCCTTGATACTCTTTAAATTCCTTGACTTCTCGGTGGAGTTTTTGAAGCAATTTCTCATGATGTGACATCACACGTGTCGCTTGACTTGAGCATTGAAAAACCCTAGTATGACTCAATCTTGTTTCCGCTTTTACATATTTATGCTCCACAGTTCTGACACTTACCATCGGAGTGCACTTACTACTGGTCAAAGGTCATCAGATCCTCCCAATTCCTTGTTCCTTCTTCCGCTCCACACCTCATCCATGTAAACCATCCACGTCTTGCTCAGCAGAACACTTGGTATTAGAGCATCATGGCGCTGGAGGGCTAGTTGATGAATGAACTAGAAGGTGACAACCTTGCACACGTCTTCAGCATATCTCCACTGTCCAGATTTATGCGTCAGATGGTGAACCGAGCGAGCACACCCATAAAAAAGCAAAAGTAACTAGTAATGGCTTCGGTGCTGGAGGATCAGCAACACGCGGTCTACAACGCTCTTTGGAAACCAGCCAGCAGTGACAGGCTTCACGGAATGGCTTAGCTCCGACAACTCCGAAGGCTAACCCGGTCATGGAATCTTCGGGCTCGGCAAATCCTTTGCCTCTGTCATTGTCCGTTTGGGTGAAACCTGGTACAACGGGAGACACCAACCGACAAAGATCGCTTCAATAAAGACCTGTACCAAAAATTATCGAGACTTAAGTGTAACGGGCCGGAACACCCAGCTCCTGCTCTGAAGTCACCATCGGAGATTGCAGAATGGCATTCTCAATCTGCGTCAGGGGTTTACCCCCTTCGCAGGACTGAGGGGCAATCATCATCAACGACCCAGAGCAGGGAGACTCGAATATTTCGAGTCTCCGGAGGCCCATTTCCGTTTTTACCTAACCCCCTCATTCTGGGTCCGAAACAAGGGGATATTACCTCGAACTCGTGAGTTTGCACGAGTTTTCTGGTTTAGAAACTTGTAGTTTGTCATAAACAAACTCGTGTTTCTGTTTTGACACGCGATGCAAAATCGTTGCGTGCGAGGAACGATCGGCAATTTCGCACCGACGTTTCTCGTGGGCTCCTCGCTCCTCGTTTTTGCTCTATCCCTCATGCTCGCTTGTTCTCGCGAGCGAGGAGGGCGAGCGAGGGCGAGGGCACGAGGCCATAGGCCTCGTCCCTCGAGGCCTCACGGCCTCTTGGCCACCGATCAAGCCACCAGCTCGATTGGCGGCTGCTGGCTCGCCGGCGGGTGGCTAGCCGGTCACTTGACCGGCCGCCGGCCACCCAACCTGCCGGCCGCCGGCCGGCCGGTAGCCAGCGGCCACCGGCCAACCCTCGCAATAGCGAGGGGTGGCTCGCGGCTACCCCCTTGCTATCGCGAGGTGGGAGGGCCGAACCGGCCCTCCCGCTACATTCCTCCCCACTTATTATGAACCGTCCCGGTTCATGATCAACAACTGAGAATACCAGATAGTGAGTTGTCAACATTGTGAAAGAAAATAAATAATTTCAATCACCAGCTAAACATGAACACGTGCATGGCACTTGGACCTAAGATGCAGCTTGTCAGTCAGCATAGCTAGCGGCCTCCCCCCTTTAGGCTGGAGCGTCCGCGCGACAACCATGTTGGGTGTCCCCAACCTCCTATGGTCGCTGTCCATGAATGCTACCCTGTGGGAATGTTGTTCACTTTTTCCGCGTTCAGGTGGTACCTCCTACCACGCGTTGATCTGTGCAAGCTGCAAACTCGTTCCAGTACTTGTTGACCACCCGTGTGGGCAACCGACATTCGGGCTCCCATTAATTATGTTCAGGTCCACAACCGGCCCAATGAACGAGGTACTCCCCAACAACGCACGACCGAAGAGTACGCTCTCGGTGCTGGAGTAGGCGAAAGACCTCGTATTGGCCGCCGACAGCACAGACTGTTGGCGGTGGCTGAACGGTTCCTTCTTCCGTGTATGGAGCCAGCAGGCTCACATGAAACACGTCATGTATCTTCATACTTGGCAGAAGTAGCAATCGGAATGTCATTGGCCCGATGCGTGCCACAATGGGAAACGGCCCAATCCACTTCGGTAGACGTTTTCTTGCCCCTGGCGACTTCAGCCGAAGATTTTTAGTGCTAAGCAGCACTTTGTCACCGATGTCAAACGAGACCTCCCGGCGACCTTTGTCGGCATGAGTTATGGTTAATCACCTCAAATTCACGCACTTGTCGATCAGTGTATCAAAAAGTGTATTCCTGCGTGCAAACATTTTCCACAAAATATCCACATGAATGCATCTCAGCAAAGCCTAGATGTACATTCCTTGTATAGAATGAAGACTATAATGGACTCTATGTGATATTTGGTAGTTTCTGCCAACAGTCCATGTTCACTAGTTTGTTCACTTCCCAATACACTTGTCGATACACAGTTTCACGGGTGAGACAATTGGTCATATATGATCGGCATATGCCTTTTGTCGTTGCCAAGGAAAGTCCGAATCTGCCGAACATTTTCGGGGCGTGGCCAGTCCACAACGGTTTGGACCTTTCGTGGGTTGACACGGATGCCGTCCTTGCCGACGATGTGTCCAAGGTATTCGAGCTCATCTTGTGTAAACTTGCACTTGCTCACTTTCGTATAGAACTTCTGTTCCCGAAGGATTGTGAGAACTTCACGCAGATGTTCTATGTGCTCTTCCATTGATTTGGAGAAAACCAGGATGTCATCTAGGTAAACCAAGGTAAACTGTCTGAGTTGCTTGGTGAAGGTTTGGTTCATTTCTCATTAAAAGATTGCGGGGGTATTTGTAAGCCCAAAGCATGACTCTCAGAACTGATTGTGTCCCATGTGCGTTCGAAATGCGGTTTTAGGCACATCATCTTTCGTGATGCGGATTTGATGGTACCCTTGAGACAAATCCAAGGAAAAACATACTTTTGCGCATTGGAGTTGGTCAAAAAGATCCTCAATCCGCAGTAAGGGGAATCGATTTTTTACCGTCAGCTTGTTCAACGCCCGGTAATCCACGCACATGTGTAGACTACCGTCTTTTTTGTTCACAAAAAGGATCCGCGTACCGTACAACGAGCTATTGGGCTCGATCCATCCTTTTGCAAGGTACTCTTTGATTTGGCGTTTGGCCTCTCGCCTTTCTGCTGGACTAAGGCAATACATGGGTATGAACGGAGGAGTCACCTCCGGTTGCAGCGGAATCGTGTGGCCCATGTGTCTTTCTGGTGGAAGCCCAGCCGGTGGGTCTTGGAATACATTCGAGAACTCCGCCAATAGAGATTTTATCTCTTGTGGCGTGTCTTCCTTCACGTCGTCCTCCACTTTCTACAGCTGAACCAAGAAGTATCAACAACCTTGTCGAATACGTCTCTTCACCTGCATCGCAGACAAGCTGGCATGGACTTTGAGTCGGGTCGGTGATAATTCCGTACTTGTAATCAACGTAAAGCGGCACTGTCCTTTTCGGAGGATCAAACGCTTTGATTCAAAGTACATTAGAGCCTTGTTCTCACGAAGCCAGGGATCACCTAGCACCACGTCAAACGGGTCAAGGGGTTGAGTACCTTCAACGTGACACTCTGTGTGTATCCTTGAATATAAATTTTTGCTTTACAAGTACTGATCACGGGTACCGTACGTTCGTCACCGACAACCACTGTGCCATTCGATGGCTCGTACTTCAGGCCAACCTATTGAGTAAAGCCAAGGCTAACAAAACAGTCGTCTCCTCCAGTGTCAGTAAGTACGTTCACGGGAGCACCAGCCAGGTGTCCTTTGAACTGCATCGTCATGTTGCCTCTAATCATCCGAGTGAACAGGCTCGACGACGGCAAGCCGAGTTTGTGATAAACACGGAATCTATACGATGGGCATGGCAACTCCCATGATTCACCCACTCGAGTCCACATTTGTGGGCACGTGTGAATTCGGCTAGCACCTTCCAGTCTTTAAATTTGACTGGGTCGAAATCGTCGACTACAGGTACTGCGAACGTGATTGAACTCATTGCTTTGAGGGTGTTTGCTTCAATCACTGTATCACACAACTCTTGTACAGTGGTTGGTGTCGCCACCACTAAGCATGTACAATCATGCATCTCGTCTGGGGATGCAAGGTTTAGTGGGCAATGTCGGTTAGCAAGTGTGGAATGCGGTTCAACAAGAGGAGAGACAACAACAGAGAAATTTGACCATGTCAAAAACTCAAATTGTTTAACATCCTCATCTGAAAATATGAACCCACACTTGTGATCCAGTTTTACCCCTGAGTGGTCCCCACTAACGTCACTCAGGGGTGGGGACAACCCGCCCCACGGCCTTGTCCGTTACCACGGCCGGACCCATTGCCGCAGTGCACTGCGATCCTATCCATGGCCCTGTCCGCGGCCTCCTGTTCCACCATCTCCACGAGGTGCAATTGCTGTAGCCAATGTCGTGGCCTCTTGTCCACCACCAGCAGCCTCAGGGTAGTGAGCCCTAAAGTGGCCCAGCTGCATGCAGTTGTGGCAGAGACCTTCGCGGAAGGCTGTGTTGCGACGCTCACGCGCCGCCTATAGCTCGTCATTCTCGTGGCTGCGCTTGTTGCTGGGGCCCTTGTGTCCACCAGCCTTCTTGGCTGGAGGGTTTGCAGGCTGCTTGCCCTTGATCCCGCCTCACTGTCCAGCTGATCCACCAGTCCCTACAGCGTCCATGCGCATGTCGCGGCCTTGCTGTGTACGCGCGTTCGAACGTGCATTAGAGTAGTGCTTCGGGTTCGCCGAATACACTTCGTTCATGTAGTCACGCAACGCCCTCCAGCTTGTCCCAGATTTGCCAGTGGCTGTCGTGGTGGTCTTGTCCTTCAGCTTCTCGCTGACGAGACCATCACGCAAATACTCCAGTAGCATGCACTCCGGATACTTGAAGGTCTGATTCCTATTGCCATCGGTGAAGCTTTCGGCTTCCTCCACGAGTGCGGCAAACTCGCTCAAATAAGATTCGAACAAGCTGCCCAGCTACCTTAAGTCCTTGATCTTGTGGAAGGCGCACTGCGCCTCCTCACGTTGGGTGCACTTCTTACGCATGATCGCACAGAAGGCCTCCCACGGCATGGGTTGCGACTCAAGGTGCGGCTGCTGCGCACTCCACTCCTTGACCACATACTTGAAGAGTTTGTCTTCAAGCCTCATCGTGGTAAAGTCACCCCACTGGCTGAGTGGAACCTTGTTGACATGTAGAACGTGCTCCATGCGATTCAGCCAGTCGGTCAGCTTCATGCCCTTTCAGAAGATCTCCACACTGTGGAGGAAGGACGTGTTCATGACCGGCCCCGAAGTCGTCGAGGTAGGCAAGTCATCGTTGCCACTGGTAGTGGCATCCGCAGCTGCGGCACGCTGCTCTTGATGCTGCATCCGTACCTGGGTCACATTCTGCAACGCCTTATCGAGGTTGTTGCATCGACGGCTTGCCTCATGGGCGGCGAGGCGCTGCAGCTGGAGATCACGTTCGAGGTCCGTGATGATCTGCCCGACGTGGACCAGCAAGTTAGCGAACGCAAACTTGAGCTCTGATGTCATCAGAGCATCGAATATGGCCTCCAGGGCGTCATGTTGTCCATACACCCTTACCCAGTGCTGGAGGGTACGGTTCGCGTACACACCTCCAAGGAGTCCCACCTTTTGGAGGAGACTGTCTTCAGTGACGACGCTCGAGTGGGCACTGTCCTATCCCATTGCGGCCACATCATAAGAAGGGAGGTCCGCCCCCATGCCTCCAAGTGGTGTCGTATCTCTACCGTTGATGGTGATCTTGAGTCGGCCTGCCGCCTCAGCAACAAACTCCGCAAGCCTATTGCGGTCATCGCGGATTGCCTTCGCGGCGTCGTCGTCCGGCTCGTTCTCGCGGGAACTTCCCGTGTGGCTGCTTTCAGCGTCCTTGCCGCTATCGGCAGTCTTGCTACCGTCGGCAGCTTCAGGCGATGCGGCGGGCGCCTAACCCTTCTCGAGAAATCGGCTCGAGTTCGCCATACGACGATGGCGATTGTCGCAATCCTTGTCGCCTTCGCCATCGTCAGCACCGTGTCCTTCATCGGGGTCTTCCTCCGGGAGATCCTCCTCCATCGCGTCGTCCGTCGCGTGGGGGTCGCCCACGTGCTTGTCGACGTGCTCACTTTTTCGGCCTCCATACGCTTCTTGGTATCGCCGAGGTTGTGTCGGTTACCTTAGGCGGTACGGTTTTCTTAAGCGGTACGGTTGCCTTAGGCGGTATGGTTGTCTTAGGCGGTATGGTTGCCTTTAGGTTAGCAACCATGCTCGTGACGGCGGCTCCCAAAATTTGGAGTCCGCTGAGGGCGTGTGGTGAGAACGTCACCACCTTGCCCTTGTTGGTCTTGGACGGTCCGGCACTTGCCATCTCATCCCTCCTTCAACTAGCACATGAAGATCGTTGTGAGGATCATCCCACAATGTTAAGGAGGAATCGCCTCCCACAAACCCCTTGCTCTCACGATCGGTGAGGCAATTATAAATTCAATTTCTATTTCCCTAGGCAGCCACGTCAGCACAAGGTTGTGGTTTTTGGAACTAGACCTCCTAAGCCGTGACACATGGTGATTGGCAAGGACTAGTACCTAGGAGAACAGAAATCACAAGACAATGAAATGTGGAGGAATGTGAGTGCCGCTCAAAAAAAAGAGGAAAGAGTGACAAGAAGAATTCTAATAATTCCTACCAAGCCTTCCACTCTTTCTTCCAACTTCTTGTCTTCCTCTTGTCTTCTTATCTTCCTTGGTCTTCTCTTCACGCTCCTTGACGCCTCTCGTGTTCTTGGGCGGCGTCTCCCTTGAGCCGGCGGTGTTGGCGAGCCGCCAAAAATCTTCAAGGTGTCACCCTCCTTTTTAGGGTACTCTCAGGCCGTGAGAGTCCCTAAGCTTGGGAAGGGGCGTTGTCCCATTTTTTTATGAAGGAGTTTTGTAGGAGCCTTGAAAATGGGGAGGATTTTGTGGTTTTTTAGGGTGGAAACTCCCCAGTCCACCCCATCCCACAAAAATCCTCCTAGTACTCTGGAAGTGAGGAGAGGCTAGAAGGAAGAGTCTCTACCAAGTGGAGCTATTTTGTGTCAGAAATCGCTTCCCGACTGTCCACGACCGGGCACGCAGCTCTCACATGAGTGGGAGCTTGAGGCATGGCGAGCAACGGCGATTTTGAATGACGGTGCGCTTTGGGTCGCCGCACCGAATGTGAGAGGTCACATGAGCAGAACCATGGCAGAACGCAGGAGGGGAACTTCGGACGGAAATGACGTCGTTTTGAGTCACTTAATGGACACGTACATGATCTGACGAGTTATAGTGCTTGTCACAAGCTTTCCAACGCACCAAACCGCGCGCGATTCAGAGCAGCGTAGCGTCCGCTATGCTCTCCCATGTGCATCATTGCAACTCAGCCGTCTGTCACACCACCAGCGTGAGTGACGGGCGTCCGAAGCGCCCTGGTCGCCAATGAAGCATCATGCCGCCTTTCCGAGGCGCCCATGGCTCCAATGAACCATGGGATATTGGTCTTACATCCCCCAAGGGGCGCCTTGGCCTTGGTCTGCGTGCTGGGAGTCGAACTCCTCACCGTCTGACCCATTTTTCGGACGGACGAGTGGTCAGCCGACCAAACCCGGCTGGCTGCACCACCCAACTTTGACAAGTCATATCTCCCTCATTTCTAGGCCGATTGCTGCGATTCAACTTGCGTTGGATCCAACACATCGCCTAATTTAAGGATATACTCTCAGATCATATGAACACACACCATGCTAGGGTCTATCTTATTCGACAACTCAGCCACATGGCTGAGACTCTACCACATGGCAAAGTGGCCGGCGTCAAGTGCCGCCTCGTCATCAGCCATGGCCACGGGCTGTTTTGCCCTGTGCCATGCTCTAGACCTCCAGCCTTGACCCTGCATATCTTCTCCTGTGCCAGCCAGCTTCTCACGGCTCCTTCGTCCCGAGCACTGCTCCGTCGATGATGCCGATATTGCTGGTGCGCTCAGATGATGCAGGCCATATGTGTGTGGTGCTGCAAAGGTGCAGCACCCATGCCCACTTGCGCATGTGTGAGCTGGCATCTTGGTGCTGACGAGATGTCAGCCACCTCACCACTCACATAACGGCATGATGAGGGGCGAAAATTCCTGACAATCTCCCCCTCGCGCCTTATCATGCCGCTCGGCTCCCCCTCAGGCTGATCCCTTCAGCCTCATGGCGCATTGTCTTGCAGCTGTCACTACTGTACTTGCGCCCTGCTTGGTAGAGCCCTTCACTGCTCCCAGGCTGCTTGCGAGCGTGAGTGTGGCGTCCTGCCACTCTACCACCTTGCCTTGCTGCCGGCGGAGTTTGCGGCTGCTTCCGTCACGTACCGAGCCGCACCTTGGAGACCGCAGCTCCTTTAGCTGCCTATCCGCTGCGCTCGTGCACGTCAGGCTTGCTTGCCGCCCAGGTACAACACTCCTCAGCTTGCTTTTACGTCTTGAGTCTGCACCTGCTTGTTGCATGGCCTCCGCATCCTGCACCCCTGCAGCCCTGTGCTTGTGCGACCACTGGCCCAAGTAGCCTAGTGCATCCACTTGCACTTGCCACCCCTCTTGGTCCCTCAGCTTTGCAGCCAACTTGCTGCGTGGCATGGCCATTTTGCCATCCATCTGCGTCTTGGCGACCTGGCGGGTGCTGCTGCCTTGTTGCCGATGCTTGCCGATGTAACCTGCCTCCCCGTTTTGAGGCTTTGGGAGCACCCGCCTCCCGCGAGTCTCCTATCCAGCGGAAGCCAAAAGCCAGCGCTGTTGTCGCTGCTTCATCCGCTGCTGTTGGAACCAAATTGCTCCATGACACGTCCCCGCTTGGACCCAGCGTGAGCCCCGCCACATCCACCCTTAGTGGATTACTTCCTCGCCTAATGGCGCAGCCGGCGTCTCTTGCTGCTACAAGCGCGTGCGTTGCTTGATGTTGCTTGTGGAGCCACATTGCTCCACTCAGGCCCCCTTCTCTGCTTCTACCACCCTCGGCACGCCCTCACTTGGACCCAACGTGAGCCGAGCCACATCCACCCGAAGTGGAGTGCTTCCTCGCCAGTTTGGCGCAGCCGGCTGCTCTTGCTGCTACAAGCGTGTGCCTCCAACGGTGTTGAAGCCAGCCTCTTGGACCTGATGCCGTCTCCCGTTTGCAACGCGTACACCAGCAGTTGCGAGTTCTCGCACCGGTGTTGGCCTCCCGCCATCACCTTCGTGGCGCGCTCCAACTCTGCTGCACCTTGGAGACGACCCACCACCATTTTTGTGGTTGATGTTTTGGTGATGTTGATGTACCGGCAGCTCCCATTCATTTTTGGAGGTGGAACCAGCTCCCCCTGTTTGGCAGACCTGCTGCATCCTGCCCATCGCAGCTGCATTTTGCACTGCCAAATCTGGCATCGCGACGGCTGACCAGCTTCTGCCACTCGGGGTTGTCAAGCCTGATTCAGTCCTCCGGTGCATGCGCTTGCTCCCTTCCCAAGGGACTTGCGCCTTTGTTGGACTGTTGTGAGTTTGCACTGCTGCACTGCTACATCCCTCGTTGATGCAGCTCTGCTCCCTTGTCCTTGGCCAGGAGACACCGCGCCCGGAGCCGACGCACCTGCCGCGACCATTGGAGCGTAGAGGCTGAGGCCGCCCTTGCATTTTGCATGCGCCTCGTCCTCCTTTCCAGCAGCACACCGCCCACCATGCTGTCACATTTCCCCATGAGCAGGTCCGTGGCGACTCCCTTGAAGCCCCACCTTCTGCTCCCTTGAAGTTGACAGCGATCAATCCTCCCCCCTTTTTATGTCAGTTCTTTTTTTTGTGTTCGCTCCACCACCCTCACATCCAGAGCCTTCCAGCGGCAGCTGCCACAAGCTCCGCATCTCTTGCTCTAGACAGGTTGTTGGTGGAGTTTGGCATGTCCCCGACATGCCACGTGGCTGCCCTCAATCAACGGCGACCACTGCTCCTTGACGAGGAGCATCGAGCCTCGGCGCGTGTAGACTGCGGACCCGGTCTGCCGTCCTCCTGCCGAGCTCTCGGCGAGGTCCACGGCTTCCGCTGCGCACGTCTCCATGTGGCCCATTTTGCCACGACGCCCGATGGCTCTCCAGATTGCACCACCTCCAGTGGTGCCGTGCGGACGCGTCTCGCTCACGTTGTCCCCGCCTCCAGCGTGGTGACGGGCGATGTGCACGGAGGATGACACAGTCCCTTGCTCCCGTGTTATCCAGCATTCTGTTTGCCAAGCTCCAATTGTACCGAGAGGAGTAGCCTCGCCATTGAGCAAAGCCACCAGCAGCACCATGTTGCAGCAAAGAGGAACGCCTCCTCGCACGAAGCGGTGAGCGTGCGACTCAATCTGCTGCGAATGCACCTCTGCGATGTTGTCGATGCCTTGGAGGGTTTGAGGCGAGTCGACTTTGGAGTTGACAACTTCAGCTGCGAACGGGAACCATGGCTGATTTCTGCCCATCTCACTGCCCCCAAGGCAGTTCATGGCATGGCTCAACCAAGCCTGCTGCTGCGTTGCATCAAGAGGCGTTTTGCCGACCACGTCAATTTTTTTTGTGCCGCCCGCCTTCTTGCATGGACACGCTGCAGCCACGTCCGACCCTTCAACGGCATGCCTCATGCCGTCTTCCTCGTCCTGCTGCCGGTTGAGCATGCACGGAGCCCAGCATGGACTCCACTTGTCGCTCGTGTCGTGCACACCGTGCACCATGGTGGTGACTGCTCCAATCATGACGTTGCTCGCGGAAGCCGTGCGTCGCCATCGGTCGTGACCCATGTGGGCCCATAACCCTTTGTCGGAAATCGCTTCCCGACTGTCCACGACCGGGCACGCAGCTCTCACATGAGTGGGAGCTTGAGGCATGGCGAGCAACGGCGATTTTGAATGACGGTGCGCTTTGGGTCGCCGCACCGAATGTGAGAGGTCACATGAGCAGAACCATGGCAGAACGCAGGAGGGGAACTTCGGACGGAAATGACGTCGTTTTGAGTCACTTAATGGACACGTACATGATCTGACGAGTTATAGTGCTTGTCACAAGCTTTCCAACGCACCAAACCGCGCGCGATTCAGAGCAGCGTAGCGTCCGCTATGCTCTCCCATGTGCATCATTGCAACTCAGCCGTCTGTCACACCACCAGCGTGAGTGACGGGCGTCCGAAGCGCCCTGGTCGCCAATGAAGCATCATGCCGCCTTTCCGAGGCGCCCATGGCTCCAATGAACCATGGGATATTGGTCTTACATCCCCCAAGGGGCGCCTTGGCCTTGGTCTGCGTGCTGGGAGTCGAACTCCTCACCGTC
>SZWC01003266.1:132116-169767 GCA_023375785.1 Penium margaritaceum
CTCTCTCTCTCTCTCTCCCTCTCTCTCTCTCTCTCTCTCTCTCTCTCTCTCTCTCTCTCTCTCTCTCTCTCTCTCTCTCTCGCGCGCGCGCGCGCTTCCCCTCCCCCTCCCTCCCTCCCCTGCCGCTTTCAGTAGTTTAATCACCTATTTCCAACATCGGTTTTAAAGTGCCAACGAAGGATTTTTCAGCTTCTCCCAATGCTCCTATGAAGGAATCTGTGATAGTGAAATGCTTAGGCTTCGTGTGTGCAAGGAACATGGAGTGTGTCAAATTTCATTACAAAGGCCTTCATGGCTCACTGAAACCGATGATATTGCAAAGAAATTACAAAAGAGATGAGAAATAATTCACACTGGCACATGTTATCAATTTTTTCTGAATTTGCTAATCATCATCATGTGTGGCTGTGCAGCAAATTGACCTCTTCTTTGCTATGATTTCCTATGTCTTGCAGCTTGGAGATGCCAACATGAAACTTCTCCTTCCCAGTGGTGTTGTGCAACGCTTCAAGGAGCTTTCTGCACGCCACCGCCGCAACCGTGGTCATGCCCAAGCACCATCCACCGGAACTTGGGGTCGTCTCGATAAGGAGCTTACCCCAACGAGCTCAGACTCTTCTACCTCTACGGAAAGGCCTCATGAACTCCCGCCACCCACCAACTCGCCTGACGATTCATTCGTATTTGACGTTCCTTCCAGCGCAGGACCGACTCCTTCCTCTGCGACCGGAGCACATCAACCAGGTGCTGAGGCACGATCGAGCCTTGAAAGGTCTGCTAGCGCAGACACAACGGTGTTAGAATACGAGTATGCAGATATGTTGGCCAAGGTGTACTCAGCAGATTGAGAACCAACTTCTTTCATCAATTGTTCCTTTCTTGAAAAATTTTCAATCTGTTGTTTATTTCTTCATGAGGGTTTTAGAACATTCACAGGCTCTCCCACTAGATACTACATTGCTGTCGTATGTG
This sequence comes from Penium margaritaceum, assembly GCA_023375785.1. NCBI lineage: Eukaryota > Viridiplantae > Streptophyta > Zygnematophyceae > Desmidiales > Peniaceae > Penium > Penium margaritaceum. The sequence continues at coordinate 133,089 of SZWC01003266.1, forward strand.
TTTGCATGGATGAAACTCTTCGTTCTCGTCTACTCACCCCATGTGACAGCTCCCTTCCTATGCTCTCTTTGTCTACCTCCCTGATTAGCTTTTTGTATGCCTCTCTCACAATTCCCCTTTCCTTTTTCCGACTCATACCCCCCCCCCCCCTCTAAATGGATGGAAGACATGATGAAGGTGACATCTCACCAGAGATCTGGAAGGGGGATTGTGGACAAACTGCCTATTGTAGGTGGTAGGCAGAATCAATGGGAGAAAGCGCAGTCAGCTGGTCTTTTATCCAGTATGGGAGTGCAGGAGCAAGGGACGATCAACAGGGGAGTGTGGGACGAATACAGGTGGTAATTAGAATGTAGCACCGCACCCTACAGGTATGGAAGATGCTGAAGGGACGAGTGAATTCATCAAAGGGGAATGACTTCCCTGTGGATGACTATTTCCATTAGACTCTGCCTATGTGCACGTGGATGAGCAAACAAAATCAGGAACCTCTTGCACCATCTGCTACTCATTGACTAGTTTTGCCTCATTCACGTGCACCTGATTCACGTGCACCTGATTCACGTGCACCTCATGTTCTGGGCTGAGGGATGCTTATGGATCATAGCCATTCATGTTACGTGCATTGAGCATGTGACTCCAATGATTATTTCACAATAGCTCAACACATTTTATTCATCTATGCTTTGGAGTGACTCATTTACTATGATTTAGGGTTGTTCACCCTCATTCTCTATACTACAACAAGCACCGCTTTACATGTGCATTGGTTTAACGAATGTGTGTGACAAGTAAGAAGTCCGGGGCTGTTTCATCACTCAAAGACACATCTACATCAATGATATGAATGTAGTGAGGGCAAGGGTGTTCCTGTCGTCAAACCTACTGATATGCAAGTCACTTATGTAAAGTGTGCACGGACACAATAAGGCAAGATGGGGTCTTCAAACTGTGATTGTTGTGGGCCAGTGGGTTAACATTTGACCCTGAATAAAAGTCTCTGGGAAAGAATTGCAGCCTTCGAAGTCTTTGCAGCTTCCCTGAGGAGCGTTGTGAAGGAGTTGAAGGCAGTTGCAGTCAATATATTTGCAAACATTTGAAAAGTTCCTGAGAATTCTTCTCACAAGTCATGCATTGCAGTGTTGCTTGGTGTGGATCCAACGTCACAGTTATTGACATGTAGCTTTACAGGCTGTCCCTTCATGTTTGATCGAATTTTCAGAAAAGCAGTCAAGCAGGCGACTCAAGTAAGGACAAGGCACCGAGGTCAGGAAGGAGGGCACACAATGTTAAGTGAGGCAAGCGGAGTGGTTCACAAGGATGGGTTATGGGTAGCCGAGTGTGCCGGGAGTCAGGGTCCTGGTTTTTTTCTCTCGTCCAAACCAGATGATGCATTGGTTACTACAAGTATTTGTACACCATGAGTACATAATCTTCATGATAAAACGCCTGGGAATCCAGCAGTTGATTCAAGAGGTTCAATGGTAAAGCGTCAAATAAGTGCTCCGACTAGTCAAGTGCAGAATAACATGAAGACGTCAAGGGTTTTGCAGTTTTCAGACAGTCTTCAAGGTACATCGTTGACCCGTTGGGAACTGCTGACTAGTTGCTGTGTCAGTTTGATCAAATTCCTGGATTTCTGCAGGTCCTTATGGAAGTTGTCTTCACAACAGAAACGCCTTACTACGGAGTTGTCAGAATGGCAGATTCAAACTGCGGGGAAGATGGCCAGAAGGCCCCATCCTAAAAAAGCATGAATCCAGACGACAGCGATTAGGAGAGCACAATTTTTTTTCTTTAAATCACCTCCGTGCTTTAAATTCAAGATCAAAGGGTTGTCATTGATGAACATGCAAGGTGTCTTGTTTTTCAGTTATTGCAGTCCGCAGCAACAACCTGGTAAATGACGTTTTGATGCCTGTGACAGTGTTACTGGTTGTAGGTCAACAGATTGGTAAATCATGTCCACGGCGTCCTTCCGAAAGTTTTCGCTGTAACCAGGACTTCCAAAAACATCAGAAGACTTTATTCCAGTTTTGTTGATAATACCATTTTTTTAAGGCTACTGATGAATGGCATACACACCTCCTCCATGATGAGTAATCACAGCTAACAACTAGCAAGCTTGGCGCGTGTTGTGCCCCAAGATTTAAGGGGTTTGGAAATAGTAAGTATCTTAGGAAAACTACAATTCCTTTGCTATCATTCCCGAAGTAGGGAAAAACTAGGGTACAACTAGGGTGCAACTAGGACGCAACTAGGGTGCGACGAGAGTGCAACTTGGACATAACTAGGACGCAACTAGGACGCAACTAGGATGCAACTAGCGTGCAACTTGGGCACAACTAGGGTGCAACTAGGGTGCAACTAGGACACAACTAAGGCACAACTAGGCCGCAACTTGGCCACATGTAGGGTGCAACTAGAACGCAACTAGGGTGCAACTACGGTACAACTAGGGCACAACTAGCACGCAACGAGGGAACACCTAGGGTGCAACTAGGGCACAACTAGGATGCAACCATTGTGCAACTAACTTGCAACTAGAAAAACTAGAGTGCAACTAGGATGAGACTCGGGTGCAACTAGGGCACAACTAGGGCACATCTAGGGCGCAACTAGGGCACAACTAGGACACATGGGGTGCAACTAGGGCACAACTAGGGTGCAAGTAGGGTGCAACTAAGGTGCAAATAGGGCATGACCAAGGCACAACCAGGGTGCAACCAGGGCACAACTAAGGCACAACTGGGGCACAACTTAGGCGCAACTAAGGTGCAACTAGGGTGCAACTAGGGTGCAACTTAGGCGCAACTAGGACGCAACTACGGCGCAACTAGTTTGCAAATGGTCCACAACTAGGGCGTAACTAGGGTGTTACTATAGTGCAACTTGGACAAAACTAGGATGCAACTAGGGCGAAGAGTTATGGTTAATCACCCCAAATTCATGCACTTGATGATCAGTGTATCAAAAGTGTATTTTTGCGTGCAAACATTTTGCAAAATACATCCACATACATGCATTCGAGCAAAGTCCAGATGTACATTCCTTGTATATAATGATGAACATGATTGGCTCTATGTGACATTTAGTAGTTTCTGCGAGCAGTCCATGTGCACTAGTTTGTTCACTTCCCAATACACTTGTTGATACAAAGTTTTGCGGGTGAAGCAATTGGTCATATATGAGGGCGAAACTAAAGCGCAACTAAGGCGCAACTTGGGTGCAACTAGGGTACAACTAGGGCGCAACTAGGGCGCAACTAGGGCACAACTAGAGCACAACTGAAGCACAACTAGGGACAAAACTAGGGCATAACTAGGGAACAACTAGGTCACAACCAGGGTGCAATTAGTGCGTAACTAGGACACAACTAGGATGAAACCAAGGCGTAACTAGGGCGCAAATAGGGTGCAACTAGGGTGCAACAAGGGCACAACTAGGGTGCAACTAGGGTGCAACTAGGGTGCAACTAGGGCATAACTAAGGCATAACTAGGGCAGAACTAGGGTACAACTAGGACACAACTAGGGCGTAACTAGGACGAAAGAAGGGCACAACTAGGACGCAACTATGGTACAGCTAGGGCGTAACTAGGATACAACTAGGGTGTAACTAGGGCACAACTAGGGCACAGGTAGGACCCAATTAGGAAGAAAACAGGGTGAACCTATGGTGCAACTAAGACGCAAATAGGGCATAACTAGGACACAACTAGGGTACAATTAGGGCATAACTACGATGCGGCTAGGACGCAAATAGGATGAAACCAAAGCGCAAGTTGAACGCAACCTGGACGTACCTAGGGTGCAACTAGGGTGCAACTAGGACGCAACTAGGGCTCAAGTAGGACACAACTAGGGAAAAACTAGGACATAACTAGGGTACAACGAGGGCGCAATGAGGGTATCTTGAGGGTGCAACTATGGTACAACTAGGACGTAACTAGGGTGCAATGAGGGCGCCACTAGGATAAAACCTGGAGGCAACTAGGACACAGCAAGGGCACAACTAGGGGACAACTAGGACGCAAGTAGGGTGCAACTAGGACGCATCTCGGTGCAACTAGGGTGCAACTAGGGTGCAAACAGGGTGCAACGAAAGCGCAACTAGGGCGCAACTAGGGCATAACTAGGGTATGACTAGGACGTAACTAGGACAAAGCTAGGACAATATTAGAGTGTAACTAGGGTACAACTAAGGCGCAACAAGGGTGCAACTAGGACGTAACTAGGGTAAATCTAGGGCACAACTAGAGCGCAACTAGGGCGTATCGATGCTGCAACTAGGGCGCAACCAGGGTACAACCAGGGCACAACATGGGCGCAACTAGGGTGCAACTAGGACGCAACTAGGGCATAACTAGGGCGCAACTAGGGCGCAACTAGGGTGCACGTAGGACGCAAGTAGGGCATAACTAGGGTACAACTAGGGCGCAACTAGGGCGCAACTATGGCGCAACTATGGTGCAACTAGGGTGCAACCAGGACGTAACTAAGGCGCAACTAGGGCTCAACTAGGGTGCAACTAGGACGCAACTAGGATGCAACTTATGCGCAACTAGGATGCACCTAGGGCGCAACTAGGGTGCAACTAGGGTGCAACTAGGGCGTAGCTAGTGCCCAACTAAGTCGTAACTAGTGTGCAACTGGGACGCAACTAGGGCGCAAGTAGGGCGCAAGTAGGGCGCAACAAGGGCGCAACTAGGACGCAACCATGGCGCAATTAGGGCACAAGTAGGGCACAACTAGGGTGCAACTAGGGCACAACTAGGGCGCAAGTATGGTGCAAGTAGGCACAACAAGGGTGCAACAAGGATGCAACTAGGGTGTAACTAGGGCGCAACTAGGGCGCAACTAGGGCGAAACTAGCGTGCAACTAGGACGCAACTAGGGCGCAACTAGGACGCAAGTAGGGCGCACCTAGTACGCAACTAGGGCACAACTAGGACGCAAGTATTGTGCAAGTAGGTGCAACTAGGGCGCAACAAGGGCGCAACTAGGGAGGAACTAGGGCCCAACGAGGGCACAACTAGGGCACAACTAGGGTGCAACTGGGGCACAACTAGGGCGCAACAAGGGCGCAACTAGGGAGGAACTAGGGCCCAACGAGGGCACAACTAGGGCACAACTAGGGTGCAACTGGGGCACAACTAAGGCACAACTAGGGCATAACTAGGGTGTAACTAGGGTGCAACTAGGTCGTAACAAGGGAAAAACTAGGGCGCAAGTAGGGAGCAGCTAGGACGCAACTAGGGCACAACTCGGGAGCAACTAGGGCGCAAGTAGGGTGCAACTAGGTCGTAACAAGGGAAAAACTAGGGCGCAAGTAGGGAGCAGCTAGGACGCAACTAGGGCACAACTCGGGAGCAACTAGGGCGCAAGTAGGGTGCAAGTAGGATACAACAAGGGCGCAACAAGGACGTAACTAGGGTACTACTAGGACGCAAGTAGGACGCAACTAGGGCGCAACTAGGGTGCATCTAGGGTGCAACTAGGGCATAACTATTGTGCAACTAGGGTGCAACTAGGGCAACTAGGGTGCAACTAGGGCAAAACTAGGGCGCAAGTAGGGCGCAAGTAGGGTGCAACTAGGGCGCAACTAGGACGCACCTAGGGCGCAAATAGGGCGTAACTAGGGTACAACTAGGATAGAAGTAGGGCGCAACTAGGGAGCAACTAGGGCGCAAGTAGGGCGCAAGTAGGGTGCAACTAGGGCGCAACTAGGACGCACCTAGGGCGCAAATAGGGCGTAACTAGGGTACAACTAGGATAGAAGTAGGGCGCAACTAGGGCGTAACTAGGGCGTAACTAAGGCGCAACTAGGGCGTAACTAGGGTGCAACTAGGGTGCAACTAGGGTACAAGTGTCCAACTGAGGCGCAACTAGGGTGTAACTATGGCGCAAGTAGGGCAGAAGAAGGTTGCAACTAGGGTAGAACTAGGACGCAACAAGGGCGTAACCAGGGCGCAACTAGGGCGTAACTAGGGCACAACTAGGGCACAACTAGGGCGTAACTAGGGCGCGAGTAGGCGCAACTAGGGCGTAAGTAGGGTGCAACTAGGGCGCAAGTAGGACGTAACTAGGGTGCAACTAGGGCGTAACTAGGGCGCAACTAGGGCGCAGCTAGGGTGCAAGTAGGGTGCAACTAGGGTGCAACTAGGGTGCAAGTACGGTGGAACTAGGGCGCAACTAGAGTGCAACTAGGGCACAAATAGGACACAAGTAGGGCGCAACTAGGGCGCAGCTAGGGTGCAAGTAGGGTGCAACTAGGGTGCAACTAGGGTGCAAGTACGGTGGAACTAGGGCGCAACTAGAGTGCAACTAGGGCACAAATAGGACACAAGTAGGGCGCAACAAGGACGCAATTAGGGTGCAACTGGGGCACAACTAGGGCGCAACTAGGGCGTAAGTAGGGTGCAACTAGGACGCAACTAGGGCACAACAAAGGTCCAAGTAGGGTGCAACCAGGATGCAAGTAGGGTGCAATTAGAGCACAGCTAGGGCGCAACTAGGACGCAACTAGGGCGCAACTAGGGCGCAAGTAGGACGCAACTAGGGTGCAACCAGGATGCAAGTAGGGTGCAATTAGAGCACAGCTAGGGCGCAACTAGGACGCAACTAGGGCGCAACTAGGGCGCAAGTAGGACGCAACTAGGGTGCAACTAGGGCGCAACTAGGACGCAAGTAGGGCGCAAGTAGGGTGCAACTAGGGTGCAACTAGGATGCAACTAGGGCGCAACTAGGGCGTAACTAGGGTGTAACTAGGGTACAAGTAGGGCGCAACTAGGGCACAACTAGGACACAAGTAGGGCACAAAAAGGGCGGAAATAGGGCGTAAGAAGGGTGTTGCTAGTGCCCAACTGAGGTGCAAGTTGCGCACAAGTAGGCCGCAAGTAGGGCACAAGTAGGGCGTACTAGGACGTAACTAAGGCGCAACTAGGGTGCAACTAGGGCGCAATTAGGGGGTAACTCGGGCGTAACTGGGGTGCAACTATGGCCTAGCTAGTATTCAACTGAGGCGCAACTAGGGGGCGAGTAGGACACAAGTACGGTNGGTACAAGTACGACCCAACTAGGGCGTAGCTAGTGCCCAACTGAGGCATAAGTAGGGTGCAACCAGGGCGCAGCTAGGACGGAAGTAGGACGGAAGTAGGGCACAAGTAGGGCCCAACTAGGGTGTAACTAGGGAGCAACTAGGGCGTAACTAGGGTGCAAGTAGGACACAACTAGGGCGAAACTAGGACATAACTAGGGCATAAATAGGGCGCAAGTAGGGTACAAGTAGGGTACAACTAGGGCACAAGTAGGGCACAAATATGGTACAACCACGGTGCAACTAAGGCGTAGCTAGTGTCCATCTGAGGCGCAACTAGGGTGTAACTAGGGCGTAACTAGGACACAAGTAGGGCACAAAAAGGGCGGAAATAGGGCGTAAGAAGGGTGTTGCTAGTGCCCAACTGAGGTGCAAGTTGCGCACAAGTAGGCCGCAAGTAGGGCACAAGTAGGGCGTACTAGGACGTAACTAAGGCGCAACTAGGGTGCAACTAGGGCGCAATTAGGGGGTAACTCGGGCGTAACTAGGGTGCAACTATGGCCTAGCTAGTATTCAACTGAGGCGCAACTAGGGGGCGAGTAGGACACAAGTACGGTGCAACTAGGGCACAGCTAGGGCGCAACTAAGAGGCAACTAGGACGCAACTAGGGTGCAACTATGGCCTAGCTAGTATTCAACTGAGGCGCAACTAGGGGGCGAGTAGGACACAAGTACGGTGCAACTAGGGCACAGCTAGGGCGCAACTAAGAGGCAACTAGGACGCAACTAGGGTGCAAGTAGGGCACAACTAGGGCGCAACTAGGACGCAACTAGGGCACAACTAGGGCGCAAAAAACGTGCAATTAGGGCGCAGCTAGGGTGCAACTAGGGCACAACTAGGGGGTAACTAAGGTGCAACTAGGATGCAACTAGGGCACAACTAGGGCGCAACTAGGCTGTAGCTAAGACTCAACTAGGGCACAACTAGGAAACAACTAGGGTACAACTAGGGCACAACTAGGACACAACTAGGGTATAACTAAGGTGCAACTAGGACGTAACTAGGACGCAACTAGGATGCAACTAGGATGCAACTAGGACGCAACTAGGGTGCAACTAGGGTACAACTAGGGTGCAACTAGGGTGCAACTAGGGCGCGAGTAGGGTGCATCTAGGGTGCAACTAGGGCGCAAGTGGGGTACAACTAGGGCGAAAGTTGGGTGCAACTAGGGCGCAACTAAGGCGTAACTTCGCCAAACTAGGGCGCAGCTAGGGTGCAACTAGCGCACAACTAGGGTACAAGTAGGGCGCAACTAGGGTTCAACTAGGTAGCAACTAGGGTGTTAACTAGGGTGTAACTAGGGTGCAAGTAGGGCGCACCTAGGGCACAACTAGGATGCAACTAGGGCACAAGTAGGGTACAAGTACGACCCAACTAGGGCGTAGCTAGTGCCCAACTGAGGCATAAGTAGGGTGCAACCAGGGCGCAGCTAGGACGGAAGTAGGACGGAAGTAGGGCACAAGTAGGGCCCAACTAGGGTGTAACTAGGGAGCAACTAGGGCGTAACTAGGGTGCAAGTAGGACACAACTAGGGCAAAACTAGGACATAACTAGGGCATAAATAGGGCGCAAGTAGGGTACAAGTAGGGTACAACTAGGGCACAAGTAGGGCACAAATATGGTACAACCACGGTGCAACTAAGGCGTAGCTAGTGTCCATCTGAGGCGCAACTAGGGTGTAACTAGGGCGTAACTAGGGTGCAAGTAGGGCGCATCTAGGGCACAACTAGGGAACAACTAGGGTACAACTAGGGCACAACTAGGACACAAGTAGGGCACAAATAGGGCGCAACTAAGATGCAACTAGGGCGTAGCTAGTGCCCAACTGAGGCGCAACTAGGACCCAACTACGGCACAACTAGGGTGTATATAGGGTACAACTAAGATGCATCAAGGGTGCAACTAAGATGCAACAAGGGTGGAACTAGGGCACAACTAGGACGCAACTAGGGCGCAACTAGGGTGCAACTAGGACACGACTAGGGTGCAACTAGGGTGCAAGTAGGGTGCAACTAGTGCAAAACTAAGGTGCAACTAGGACGCAACTAGGGCGCAACTAGGGCGCAACTAGGACGTAACTAAGGCACATCTAGGGCACAACAAGGGCACAACTAGGGCATAACTAGGGCGCAACTAAGGAGCAACTAGGATGCAACTAGTGTGCAACTAGGGCGCAACTAGGGCGCAAGTAGGGCGCAAGCAGGGGACAACCAGGGTGCAACTAGGGTGCAACTAGGGTGCAACTAGGGCATAAATAGGGTGCAACTAGGGCGCAACTGGGGCGCAACTAGGGTGCAACTAGGACGCAAGTAGGGCGCAACTAGGGTGCAACTACGACGCAACTAAGGCACAACTAGGACATAACTAGGGTGCAACTAGGGCGCAAATAGGATGTAACTAAGGCGCAACTAGGACGCAACAAGGGTGCAACTAGGGCGCAACTAGTTCGTAGCTAGTGCTCAACTGAGGCACAACTAGGGCACAAGTGAGCAAGTAAGGCGCAACTAGGACGCGACTAGGATGCAACTAGGACGTAACTAGGACGCAAGTAGAGCGCAGCTAGGGTGCAACTGGGGTGCAACTAGGGCTCAACAAGGGCGCAACTAGGGAGTAACTAGAGTGCAACTAGGGCGAAACTAGGGTGCAACTACGGGACAACTAGGGCGTAAGTAGGGCGCAACTAGGACGCAACTTGTGTGCAACTAGGACGCAATTAGGGTGCAACTAGGGTACAACTAGGGCACGACTAGAGTGCAACTAGGGTGCAACCAGGACGCAACTAGGGCGTAACGAGGGCACAACTAGGGTGCAAGTAGGGCGCAACTAGAACGCAGCTAGGGCGCAAGGAAGGCGCAAGTAGGGCATAAGTATGACGCAACTAGGGCGCAACTAGAGGGCAACTGGGACCCAACTAATGTGCAACTAGGAAGCAACTAGGGTGCAACTAGGGCACAACTAGTACGCAAGCAGGGCGCAACTAGGGGGCAAGTGGGATACAAGTAGGGTGCAACTAGGATGCAACTAGGACGCAATTAGGGTGCAACTAGGGCACAACTAGTACGCAAGCAGGGCGCAACTAGGGGGCAAGTGGGATACAAGTAGGGTGCAACTAGGATGCAACTAGGTTGAAAGTAGGGTGCAAGTACGGCCCAACTAGGGCGTAGCTAGTGCCAACAGAGGCGCAAGTAGGGTGCAACTAGGACGTAGCTAGGCGGAAGTAGGACGGAAGTAGGGCTCAACTAGGACACAACTAGGGCGCAACTAGGATGCAACTAGGACGCAACTAGGGTGCAAGTAGGGTGCAATTAGGGCGCAACTAGGGTGAAACTAGGGCGCAAGTAGTGCGCAGCTAAGGCCAAATCAGGGCGCAACTAGGGCGTAACTAGGGCTCAAGTAGAGCGCAAGTAGGGCACAACTAGGACACAAGTAGGGCGCAACTAGGAGGCAACTAGGTTGTAGCTAGTGTCCAACTGAAATGCAACCAGGGTGCAACTAGGGCGCAACTCGGGTGCAACTAGGACGTCAGTAGGGTGCAACTAGGACGCAACCTGGGCGCAACTAGGACGTAGCTAGTGTCCAACTAAGACGTAACAAGGGCACAACTAGGGCACAAGTAGGCAGCAAGTAGGGTACGACTAGGGTACAACTAGGGCGTAACTATGGCACAACTAGAATGCAACTAGGGTGAAAGTAGGGTGCAAGTAGGGAGCAACTAGGGTGTAACTAGGATGCAATTAAGGTGCAACTTGGGCGCATCTAGGGCGCAACTGGGTTGCAACTAGGTGCAAGTAGGGCGCAACTAGGGTACAACTAGGAGGCAACTAAAGCACAACTAGGGTGCAACTAGGGCGCAAGTAGGACACAAGTAGGGCACAAGTAGGGCGCAACTGGGTTGCAACTAGGTGCAAGTAGGGCGCAACTAGGGTACAACTAGGAGGCAACTAAAGCACAACTAGGGTGCAACTAGGGCGCAAGTAGGACACAAGTAGGGCACAAGTAGGACGCAAGTAGGGCGTAACTAGGGCACAAGTAGGGTGCAACTAGGGCGCAATTAGGATGCAACGATGGCGTAACTAGGGTACAACTAGGGCGCAACTAGGCCGTAGCTAGTACCCTACTGAGGGGCAAGTAGGGTGCAAGTAAGACGTAACTGGAGCGTGACTAGGGCGCAATTAGGACGCAAGTAGGACACAAGTAGGGTGAAACTAGGGCGCAACTAGAACGCAACTAGGGTGCAAGTAGGGCGCAAGTAAGGCGCAACTAGGGTGCAAGTAGGGGCACAACTAGGGCGCAACTAGGATGCAACTAGGGCGTAGCTAGTGCCAAACTGAGGCACAACTAGGGTGCAACTAGGGCGCAACTAGGGTGCAAGTAGGGGCACAACTAGGGCGCAACTAGGATGCAACTAGGGCGTAGCTAGTGCCAAACTGAGGCACAACTAGGGTGCAACTAGGGCGCAACTAGGAAGAAAGTAGGACGCATCTAAGACACAACTAGGGTGCAACTAGAAAGCAACTAGGGTGCGACCAGGTTGCAAGTAGGGTGCAACTAGGGTGCAACTAGGGTACAACTAGGGCGTAGGTAGTGTCCAACTGAGATGCAACAATGGCGCAAGTAATGCGCATGTAGGGCGCATGTAGGACGCAACTAGGATACAACTAGGACGTAACTAGGGTGCAACTAGGGTGCAACTAGGGCGCAACTACGGGCAAGAAGGGTGCAACTAGGGTACAACTAGGACGTAACTAGGGCGCAAGTAGGGCGCAACTGGGCGTACCTAGGGCGCAACTAGGGCGTAGCTAGTCCTGAACTGAGGCGCAACTAGGACGCAACTAGGGCGCAACTAGGGCGCAAGTAGGGAGCAACTAGTGCGTAACTAGGGCGCACGAAGGGTGCAACTAGGGCGGAACTAGGAGACAACTAGGACACAACTAGGACGTAGCTAGTGCCCAATTGAGGCGCAACTAGGGCGCAATTAGGGTGCACGTAGGGCTTAGGTAGGGCGCAGCTAGGTCACAACTAGGACACACCTAGGGTGTATCTAGGGCGCAACAAGGGCGTAACCAGGGCGCAACTAGGGCACAACTAGGATGCAACTAGGGTGCAACTAGGGCGCCTCTAGGGCACAACTAGGGTGCAACTAGGACGCAACTAAGGCGCACCCAGGGCGTAACTAGGGTGCAACTAGGACGTAACTAGGGTGCAACTAAGGCACACCTTGGACTCAACTGGGGCGCAACTAGGGCGTAGCTGGTGTCCAACTGAGGCGCAACTAGGGTGTAACTGGGGAGCAAGTAGGGTGCAACTAGGGCATATCTAGTGCGCAAGTAGGGTACAACTAGGGCACAAATAGGGTGTAACGAGGGTGCAACTAGGGCACAAGAAGGGCGCAACTAGGGTGTAACTAGGGCGTAACTAGGGTGCAAGTAGGGTGCAAGTGAAGCAAGTAGGGTGCAACAAGGGCGCAATTATGGTGCAACTAGGACTTAACTAGGATGCAACTAGGGCAAGACTAGGGCGCAACTAGGGCGTAACTAGGATGCAACTAGGATGCAACTAGGATGCAACTAGGGTGTAAGTAGGACGTAACTAGGGTGTAACTAGCGTGCAACTAGGTCGTACTGAGGCGCAACAAGGGCGCAAGTAGGACGCAAGTAAGGTGAAACTAGTGCCCAACTGAGGCACAACAAGGGCACAAGTAGAACGCAAGTAAGGTGAAACTAGGACGCGACTAGGGCGCAACTAGGCCACAACTAGGACGCAAGTAAGACGCAACTAAGGTGCAACTAGGGCACAACTAGGACGCAAGTAGGGCGCAAGTAGGGTGCAACTAGGACGCAACTACGGCTCAACTTGGGCGCAACTAGGGTGCAGCTAGGGTGCAACTAGGGTGTAACTAGGGTGCAACTAGGGGACAACTAGGGTGCAAGTAGGTTGTAACTAGGGAGCAACAAGAGCATAACTATGGTGCAACTAGGGTGCAACTAGGGTACAACTTGGGCACACGTAGGGAACAACTAGGGTGCAACTAGGATACAACTAGGGCGTAACTAGGGCGCAACTAGGGCACAACTAGGACGTAACTAGGGCGCAAGTAGGGTACAAGTAGGGCGCAAGTAGGACACAACTAGGATGCAACTAGGGTGCAACAAGGGCGCAACTAGGTCGCAACTAGGGCACAACTAGGACGCAACTAGGGCACAACTCGTGCGCATGTAGGGCGCAACTAGGGCGCAAGTAGGGCACAAGTAGGGCACAACTAGGGTGCATCTAGGACACAACTAGGACACAACCAGGACGCAACTAGGCTGCAAGTAGTGCGTAACTAGGGTGCAACTAGGGCGAACTAGGACGCAAGTAGGGCACAAGTACGGCCTAACGAGGGCGTAGCTAGTGTCCAACAAAGGCGCTAGTAGGATGTAACTAGGCGTAGCTAGGCAGAGGTATGACAGAAGTAGGGCTCAAGTAGGGTACAACTAGGACGCAACTAGGACGCAACTAGGGCGCAACAAGGGTGCAAGTAGGGTGCAACTAGGGGATCACTAGGGTGCAACTAGGAAGCAACTGGGGTGCAACTAGGGTGCAAGTAGGGCGCAACTAGGGCAAATCTAGGGCACAACTAGGACATAACTAGGGTGCAAGTAGGGCGTAAGTAGGGCGCAAGTAGGGTACAACTAGCGTGCAACTAGGGCGCAACTAGGGCGTAGCTAGTGCTCAACTAAGGTGCAACTAGGACACAACTAGGGCGTAATTATCGCGTAAGTAGGTTACAACTAGGGCACAACTAGGACGTAACTAGGAGACAACTAGGGCGCAACTAGGGAGAAACTAGGGTGTAAGTAGGGAGCAACTAGAGCGCAACTAGGATGTAACTAAAGTGCAACTAGGACGTAACTAGGATGAAACTAGGGTTCAACTTGGTCGTAGCTAGTGCCCAACTGAGGCGCCACTAGGGCGCAACTAGGGTGCAACTAGGGTACAACTAGGGCGCAACTAGGGCGCAACTAGGGTGTAACTAGGGCACAACTAGGATGTAACTAGGACGTAGCTAGTGCCAAACTGAGGCGCAATAAGGGTGCAACTAGGGTACAAGTAGGACGCAAGTAGGGCACAGCTAGGACACAACTAGGGCGTAACTAGGGTGCAACTAGGGCACAAATAGGGTGCAACTATGGCGCAACTAGGGCACAGCTAGGGTGCAACTAGGGCTCAAGTAGGACGCAACTAGGGCGTAACTAGGGCACAACTAGGGTGCAACTAGAGCACAACTAGGGTGAAACTAGGGTGCAATTAGGGCATAACTAGGATGCAACTAGGACACAAAATAGGGCGCAACTATGATACAACTAAAGCACAACTAGGATGTAACTAGAGTGTAACTAGTGCATAAATAGGGTGCAAGTAGGGCGCAACTAGGGCGTAACTAGAGTGCGACTAGGACACAACTAGGACGCAACTAGGACGTAACTAGGGCGTTACCAAGGCACAACTAGGGCGCAACTAGGACGCAACTAGGGCGCAATTAGGGTACAATGGAGGCGCAACTAGGGTGCAACTAGGGTGTAACTATGCCGTAGCTAGTACCCAACTGAGGCGCAACTAGGACGCAAGTAGGGCGCAAGTAAGGCACAAGTAGGGCGCGACGAGGGCGAAACTAGGACGCAACTAGGACACAAGTAGGGTGCAACTAGGGTGCAACTAGGGTGCAAGTAGGGCGCAAGTAGGGTACAACTAGGGCGCAACTAGGGCTTAACTAGGGCACAACTAGGGCGCAAATGGGGCATAACTAAGGAGTAACTAGGGGGCAACTAGGACGCAAGTAGGGTGCAACTAGGGCGCAACTAGGGCGCAACTAGGGCGCAACTAGGGCGCAAGTAGGGTGCAACTAGGAAACAAGTAGGGTGCAAGTAGGGCGTAACTGGGATGCAGCTAGGGTGCAAGTAGGGTACAAGTACGCCCCAACTAGGGCTTAGCTAGTGTCCAACTGAGGTGCAAGTAGGGCGTAACGAGGGCGCAGCTAGGGCGGAAGTAGGACGGAAGTAGGGCGCAAGTAGCCATAAACTAGGATGCAACTAAGACGTATCTAGGCCACAACTAGGGAGCAAGTAGGCTACAACTGTGGTGAAAGTAGGGTGCAACTAGGGTGCAAGTGGGGCACAAGTAGGGTGCAAGTAGGACGCAAGTAGGGAACAACTAGGGTACATCTAGGGTGCAACTAGGGCATAGCTAGTGTCCAACTGAGGCATAAATAGGGGGCAACTAGGGTGCAAGTGGGACGCATCTAGGATGTAACTAGGGCGCAACTAGAACGCAACTAGGGCGCAACTAGGGCACGAGTAGGGTGCAACTAAGATGCAACTACGGTGCAACTAGGACATAGCTAGTGCCCAACTGAGGCGCAACAGTGGCGCAATAAGGGCGCAAGTAGGACACAAATAGGGCGCAACTAGGGTACAACTAGGACTTAACTAGAGCGCAACTATGACACAAATGGGTGCAACTTGGGCGCAAGTAGGTTGCAACTAGGGTGCAACAAGGACACGACTAAGGCATAACTAGGATGCAACTAGGGTTTAACTAGGGCGCAACTAGGGCGCAACTAGGGTGTAACTAGGGCGCAACTAGGGTGCAATTAGGGCGCAACTGGGGCACAACTAGGACACAACTAAGACGCAACTAGGACGTAGCTAGTGCCCAACTGAGGTACAACTAGGATGCAATTAGGACGCAAGTAGGGCTCAGGTAGGGCACAAATAGGGCACAAGTAGGGCACAACTAGGACACAACTAAGACGCAACTAGGACGTAGCTAGTGCCCAACTGAGGTACAACTAGGATGCAATTAGGACGCAAGTAGGGCTCAGGTAGGGCACAAATAGGGCACAAGTAGGGCACAACTAGGACACAACTAGGACGCAACAAGAACGCAACCAGGGTGCAACTAGGGCACAACTAGGGCACAACTAGGGCACAACTAGGATATAATCAAGGCGAAACAAGGGTACAAATAGTACAAAACTAGGGCGTAACTAGGGCACAACTAGGGCACAACTAGGGCACAACTAGGATATAATCAAGGCGAAACAAGGGTACAAATAGTACAAAACTAGGGCGTAACTAGGGCGCAACTACGGTGCAGCTAGGGTGGAAGTAGGACGGAAGTAGGGTGCAAGTAGAGCGCAACTAGGGTGCAACTAGAGCGCAACTAGGACGCAACTAGGACGCAAGTAGGGTGCAACTAGAGCGAAACTAGGACGCAACCAGGGTATATGTAGGGTGAAAGTAGGGCGTAACTAGGGTGCAAGTAGGAAACAACTAGGACGCAACTAGGGCGTAGCTGGTGCCCAACTGAGGCGCAACTAGGACGCAACTAGGACGCAAATAGGACGCAAATAGGACGCAACTAGGGTGCAACTAGGGTGCAACTAGGGTGCAACTAAGGCACAACTAGGGTGCAAGTAGTGCACAACTAGGGCGCAACTAAGGCGTAGCTAGTGTCCAACTAAAGCGCAACTAGGACGCAACTAGGACGCAAATAGGACGCATATAGGACGCAACTAGGGCACAACTAGGATGTAACTAGGACGCAACTATGGCGCAACTAGGAAGCAACTAGGGTGCAAGTAGGGCGCAACTAGGGTGCAACTAGGGCATAACTAAAACGCAACTAGGATGCAAATAGGGTGCAACTAGGACACAACAAGGACGTAGCTAGTGTCTAACTGAGGTGCAACTAGGGTGCAACTAGGGCATAACTAAAACGCAACTAGGATGCAAATAGGGTGCAACTAGGACACAACAAGGACGTAGCTAGTGTCTAACTGAGGTGCAACTAGGGTGCAACTAGGGCGCGACTAGGGCACAAATGGGGCGTAAATAGGGCATAATTAGGGCGTTACTAAGGTACAACTGGAGCGCAATAAGAACACAAGTAGGGCACAACTAGGGTACAACTAGGGCGCAACTAGGACGTAGCTTGTGTCCAACTAAGACGCGACTAGGACGCAACTAAAACGCAAGTAGGACGCAAGTAGGGTGCAACTAGGACGCAACTAGGGTACAGCTAGGACACAACTAGGATGCAAGTAGGACACAACTAGGGTACAACTAAGGCGCAACTAGGGTGCAAGGACGACGTATCTAGGGCGAAACTAGGATGCAACTAGGGTGCAAGTACGGCCCAAATAGGACGTAGCTAGTGCCCAACTAAGGCACAGTAGGGTGCAACTAGGGCGCAGCTAGGCCGGAAGTAGGACGGAAGTAGGACGCAACTAGGGTGCAACAAGGGTGCAAGTAGGGCGCAACTAGGGCGCAAGTAGGGTGTAATCAGAACAAAACTAGGGCGTAACTAGGGCGCAACTAGGGTGCAACTAGGGCGCAAGTATGGCACAACTAGGACGCAACTAGGACACAACCAGGCTGTGGCTAGTGTCTAACCGAGGCGCAACTAGGACGCAACTAGGACGCAAGTAGGGCACAGGTAGGACGCAACTAGGACACAACTAGGACATAACTAGGGTGCAACAAGGGCGCAAGAAGGGCGCAACTAGGGCGTAACTAGGGCGTAACTAAGACGCAACTAGCGTTCAACTAGGGCACAACTAGGATGCAACTACGGCACAACTAGTGCCTAACGGAGGCGCAACCTGGATGCAACTAGGGCGCAAGTAGGGCGCAACTAGGACGCAACTAGAACGCAACTAGGGCGCAACTAGAGTGCAACTAGGACGTGACTAGGACGCAACTAGGACAAAACTACCGTAGTGATTTCTGTATTCGTTCAAAATAGTTATTTTTCATTCTCCCACAAGCACAACCATAATTATGGGTGGTTTGGGCGAATCACTTGTCTTATTTTGGAATCCCGTATGCAATACAACAAAAACGTTGGTAAACTGGATCGGAGCTCGCGCAAAAGAAGGAGGGCTCATGTCGAGCTTCGAACTGTGCACGATGTTGACCAGATCGCACTCCAACGTGTCACTGAAGCAACTCTCGAGCTGCGCACGCTTCGCTGACACGTCAGAGCTCGCCGGCCCTTGTCAGCCGCGAATTGACGCGCTCGCTGGAGGCGGCCATTGTTTGACAACTCAAATCTTCGAGCTTTCGGACAGTTTTTTCTCAGTGCCACTTCGCGAAGGAAGGTCTGAAAAGGTATCTGGACGAAATATAGTATCAAGTACTAAAATAGGTCTGTCATGGGAGAATCACCACAAATATTATCGAAGGCTCAAAATTGGGCGAATTATGAGATCACTTAATTCGTAAAAAAAAAGTGAACGAATATAAGAATCACTACGGTATGGCACAACTAGGGTACAACTGGGATGTAACTAGGGTGAAACTTTGGTGTAACTAGGGCGCAAGTAGCGTGCAAGTAGGATGCAACTAGGACGCAAATAGGACGCAACTAGGGTATAACTAGGGTGCAACAAGGATGCAACTAGGGCGCAACTAGGGCGCAAGTAGGGCGCAGTTAGGGCATAACTAAGGCGCAACTAAGACGCAAGTAGAGCGTAACTAAGGCGCAACTAAGGCATAACTAGGACGCAACTAGGAGGCAACCAGGGCACAAGGAAGGTGAAACTAGGGTGCAACTAGGGCACAACTAGGGCGCAACTAGAATGTAAGTAGGGCACAACTAGGGCGCAACTAGGGCACAACTAGGACGTAGCTAGTGCCCAACTAAGGCACAACTAGGGCACAACTAGGTTGCAAGTAGGGCGCAAGTTGGGTGCAACTAGGACACAACTAGAGTGTAACTAGGGTGCAACTAGGGTGCAACTAGGGTGCAACTAGGGCGAAACTAGGGTGCACGTATGGAGCAACTAGGGCGCAACTAGGAAACAACTAAGGCACACCTAGGGTACAGCTAGGGCACAACAAAGGCAAAGCTAGGGCGTACCTAGTGCCCAAGTGAGGCGCAACGAGGGCGCAAGTAGGGTGCAACTAAGGTGCAAGTAGGGTGCAACGAGGGCGCAACTAGGGTGCAACAAGGGCGCAACTAGGGCGCAACTAGGGCGCAACTAGGACACAACTAGGGCGTAACTAGGACGTAGCTGGTGTCCAACTGAGGCGCAACTAGGGTGCAACTAGGGCGTAAGTAGGGCAAGAATAGGGTGCAGCTAGAACATAACTAGGACGCAACAGGACGCAACTAAGGCACATATAGGGCGCAACTAGGCCGCATCTAGGGCGCAATTAGGACACAACTAGGGTGCAACTAGGGCGTAACTAGGATGTAATTAGGACACAACTAGGGCGCAACAAGGAAGCCAATAGGAACAACTAGGGTACAACTAGGGTGCAACTACAGCACAACTAGGGTACAACTAGGACACAACTACAACGAAAGTAGGGCGCAAGTAGGACGCAACTAGGATACAACTAGTACGCAACTAGGGTGTAACAAGGACGCGACTAGGTTGCAACTAGGGAGTAACTAGGACGCAACTAAGGGGCAACTACGGCGTTACTAGGACGCAACTAGGGTGCAACTAGGGCGCAACTACGGTGCAACTAGGGCACAAGTAGGGCACAACTAGGTCGCAACTAGGATGCAACTAAGACAAAAGTAGGACGCAAGTACGGCCCAACTAGGACGTAGCTAGTGCACAATAGAGGCGCAACTAGGGTGCAACTAGGACGCAAGTAGGATGCATCTAGGACGCAACCAGGGCGCAATTAGGATGCTACTAGGGCGTAGCTAGGGTGCAAGTAGGGCACAACTAGGGTGCAACTAGGGCGCAACTAAGGCAAAACTAGGGTGCAGCTATGGCACAACTACGACGCAACTAGGGTGTAGCTATTGCCTAACTAGGGCGCATCTAGGACGCAACTAGGGCGCAAGCAGGGCGCAACTAGGGCACAACTAGGGTACAACTCTGGCACAAGTACGGCGCAACTAGGGCGCAACTAGGACGCAACTAGGATGTAGCTAGTGCCCAAATGAGGCACAACTAGGGCATAATAAGGGCACAAGCAGGGCTCAAGTAGGGTGTAGCTAGGGCACAACTAGGGCACAACTAGGGCACAACTAGGGCGCAACTAGGGCGTATCTAGAGCGTAACTAGGGCTCAAGTAGGGCGCAAGTCAGGCGCAACTAGGGCGCAACTAGGACGCAACTAGTGTGCAACTAGGTGCAAGTAGGGCGCAACTAGGGTACAACTAGGAGGCAACTAAAGCACAACTAGGGCGCAACTAGGGCGCAAGTAGGACACTAGTAGGGCACAAGTAGGGCGCAAGTAGGGCGCAACTAGGGCGCAATTAGGATACAACGACGGTGCAACTAGGGCGCAACTAGGCCGTAGCTAGTACCCTACTGAGGGGCAAGTAGGGTGCAAGTAAGGCGCAACTGGAGCGTGACTAGGACGCAATTAGGGCGCAAGTAGGACACAAGTAGGGTGAAACTAGGGCACAACTAGGGCACAACTAGGGTGCAAGTAGGACACAAGTAGGGCACAACTAGGGTGCAAGTAGGGCATAACTAGGGCACAACTAGGACGCAACTAGGGCATAGCTAGTGCCCAACTGAGGCGCAACTAGGGTGCAAGTAGGGCGCAACTAGGACGAAAGTAGGAAACATCTAAGACACAACTAGGGTGCAACTAGAAAGCAACTAGGGTGTAGCTAGGTTGCAAGTAGGGTGCAACTAGGGTGCAACTAAGGCGCAACTAGGGTACAACTAGGGCGTAGGTAGTGTCCAACTGAGACACAACAATGGCGCAAGTAATGCGCATGTAGGACGCATGTAGGACGCAACTAGGATGCAACTAGGACGCAAATAGGGCGCAACTAGGGTGCAACTAGGGTGCAACTAGGGCGCAACTAGGGTGCAGCTATGGCGTAGTTAGTGCGCAACTGAGGCGCAACTAGGACGCAACTAGGGCACAAGTAGGGCGTAAGTAGGATGCAACTAGGGGACAACTAGGGCGTAACTAGGACGCAACTAAGGCGCAACTAGGGCGCAACTAGGGCGCAAGTAGTGTGCAGTTAGGGCGCAACTAAGGCGCAACTAGGATGCAAGTAGAGCGCAACTAAGGCGCAACTAAGGCATAACTAGGATGCAACTAGGAGGCAACCAGGGCACAAGGAAGGCGCATCTAGGGTGCAACTAGGGCACAACTAGGGCGCAACTAGGGCGCAACTAGAATGCAAGTAGGGCACAACCAGGGTGCAACTAGGGCACAACTAGGACGTAGCTAGTGCCCAACTAAGGCGCAACTAGGGCGCAACTAGGTTGCAAGTAGGGCGCAAGTAGGGTGCAGTTAGGGCGCAACTAGGGCGCAACTAGAATGCAAGTAGGGCACAACCAGGGTGCAACTAGGGCACAACTAGGACGTAGCTAGTGCCCAACTAAGGCGCAACTAGGGCGCAACTAGGTTGCAAGTAGGGCGCAAGTAGGGTGCAACTAGGACACAACTAGAGTGTAACTAGGGCGCAACTAGGGTGCAACTAGGGCGAAACTAGGGTGCACGTATGGAGCAACTAGGACGCAACTATGACACAACTATGGCGCAACTAGGGCACAACTAGGGCACAACTAAGGCAAAGCTAGGACGTACCTAGTGCCCAAGTGAGGCGCAAGTAGGGTGCAACTAAGGTGCAAGTAGGATGTAACTAGGGCGCAACTCGGGTGCAACAAGGGCGTAAATAGGGCACAACTAGGAAGCAAGTAGGGCACAACTAGGGCGTAACTAGGACGCAACTAGTGTCCAACTGAGGCGCAACTAGGGTGCAACTAGGGTGTAAGTAGGGCACAAATAAGTGCAACTAGGACACAACTAGGACGCAACCTTGACGCAACTAAGGCACATATAGGGCGCAACTAGGCCGCAACTAGGGCGCAATTAGGACGCAACTAGGGTGCAACCTGGGCGTAACTAGGGTGTAATTAGGACACAACTAGGGCACAACTAGGACGCCAATAGGCACAACTAGGGTGAAACTAGGGTGAAACTAAAGCACAACTAGGGTACAACTAGGGCGCAACTAGGACGCAACTAGGGTGCAACCTGGGCGTAACTAGGGTGTAATTAGGACACAACTAGGGCACAACTAGGACGCCAATAGGCACAACTAGGGTGAAACTAGGGTGAAACTAAAGCACAACTAGGGTACAACTAGGGCACAACTAGGACAAAAGTAGGGCGCAAGTAGGACGCAACTAGGATACAACTAGTACGCAACTAGGGTGTAACAAGGGTGCAACTAGGGTGCAACTAGGGAGTAGCTAGGACGCAACTTAGGCACAACTTGGGCACAAGTAGGGCGCAAGTAGGACGCAACTAGGATACAACTAGTACGCAACTAGGGTGTAACAAGGGTGCAACTAGGGTGCAACTAGGGAGTAGCTAGGACGCAACTTAGGCACAACTACGTCGTAACTAGGACGCAATTAGGGTGCAACGAATGTGCAACAAGGGTGCAACTAGGGCGCAACTATGCCGTAGCTAGTACCCAATTGAGGTGCAACTGGGACGCAAGTAGGACGCAAGTAAGGCGAAACTATGGCGCAACTAGGGTACAACTAGGGTGCAACGAGGACGTAAGTAGGGTGTAACTAGGGTACAACTAGGGCACAACTAGGACGCAAGTAGGGCACAACTAGGTTGTAACTAGGGCGCAACTAGGGCTCAACTAGTGCGCAACTAGGGTACAACTAGGACGCAACTATGACGCAACTAGGGGGCAACTAGGGTGCAAGTAGGGCGCAAGTAGGGTGCAACTATTGTGCAACTAGGACACAACTAGGGTGCAACTAGGGCGCAACTACGGTGCAACTAGGGCACAAGTAGGGTGCAACTAAGTCGCAACTAGGATGCAACTAGGACACAAGTAAGACGCAAGTACGGCCCAACTAGGACGTAGCTAGTGTACAACAGAGGCGCAACTAGGGCACAACTAGGACGCAAGTAGGATACATCTAGGATGTAACCAGGGCGAAACTAGGACGCTACTAGGGCGTAGCTAGGGTACAAGTAGGGCGCAATTAGGGTGCAACTAGGGTGCAACTAGAGCGTACCTAGTGTCCAACTGAGGCGCAACAATGGCACAACTAGGGCGCAAGAAGGGCATAACTAGGGTGCAACTAGGCTACAACTAGGGCGTATATATGGCACAACCATGACGCAACCAGGGCTTAACTAGGGCGCAAGTAGGACGCAACTAGGGCACAACTAGGGCGCAACTAAGGCAAAACTAGGGTGCAGCTATGGCACAACTAGGATGCAACTAGGGTGTAGCTATTACCCAACTAGGGCGCATCTAGGGCGCAACTAGGGCGCATGTAGGGTGCAACTAGGGTGCAACTAGGGTACAACTCTGGCACAAGTACGGCGTAACTAGGACGCAACTAGGACGCAACTAGGATGTAGCTAGTGCCCAAATGAGGCGCAACTAGGGCATAATTAGGGCACAAGTAGGGCTCAGGTAGGGTGTAGCTAGGACACAACTAGGGCACAACTAAGGCACAACTAGGGTACAACTAGGGCGTAACTAGGGTGCAACTAGGGTGCAACGAGGACACAACTAGGGCACAACTAGGGTGCAACTAGGACGCAACTAGGGTCCAACTACCCTATTGCACTTTAATTTTGAATGTTGACTTGATGCATAATTTATTTCGATGAAAATTTCACACTTTTGCAATATTTTCATATATCCTGGATCTCATTGTAAGTGTAGACTCGAAACTTTAAATTCGATGAGATGTCTGGTTCAAAATTACTATACGACAAATGCCTCGAGCGCAGCGAGCATGCCTTCTCGTCAGCCTCGCTCACAGTCGAGGCTACGAGCGAGGCTGACGACGAGGCAGCCTCGTCATCAGGCTTGGCATTAGCCAAGCCTGATGACATGGGAGTTTCATACTTCGAGCTCTTGAAGTGCGAAACATGAGGAAAACAATAAACCCAGCACAATTTTTTTTGCACAAGAATCAGAAGCAACCAGAACTAGTCGAGAAAGGATCCCAGTGATAAATTCGAACGTTTAACATTTCAATTATTTTTGACATTCTTAAAATTCGATGTAAAGCCCAAATTTGGTGAATTTCAACCAAGGTAAAAATAGTCAAACTCGAAATCAAAGTGTAGTAGGATAAGGTGCAAAAAGGGCGCAACTAGGGTGCAACTGGGGCATAACTAGGGTGCGACTAAGGCGCAACTGAGGCGTAATTAGGACGTAGCTAGTACCCAACTGAGACGCAACTAGGGTGCAACTAGGGCGCAACTAGGGCACAACTAGGGCGCAAGTAGGGTGCAACTAGGAAACAAGTAGGGCGCAAGTAGGGCACAACTAGGATGCAGTTAGAACGCAAGTAGGGCTTAAGTACGGCCCAACTAAGGCGTAGTTAGTGTCCAACTGAGGCGCAAGCAGGGCACAACGAGGGCACAGCTAGGACGGAAGTAGGACGGAAGTAGGGCGCAAGTAGCGGGTATCTAGGGCGTAACTAAGACGTATCTAGGCCACAACTAGGGAGCAAGTAGGCTGCAACTGTGGTGAAAGTAGGGTGTAACTAGGGTGCAAGTAGGGCACAAGTAGGGTACAAGTAGGGCGCAAGTAGGGTACAACTAAGGTGTAACTAGGGTGCAACTAGGACATAGCTAGTGCCCAACTGAGGTATAAATAGGGAGCAATTAGGGTGCAAGTAGGACGCATCTAGGGCGCAACTAGGGTGCAACTAGAACGCAACTAGGGTGCAGCTAGGGCGCAAGTAGGGCACAACTAAGATGCAACTAGGGTACAACTAGGGCGTAACTAGGGTGCAAGTAGGACGCATCTAGGGCGCAACTAGGGTGCAACTAGAACGCAACTAGGGTGCAGCTAGGGCGCAAGTAGGGCACAACTAAGATGCAACTAGGGTACAACTAGGACATAGCTAGTGTCCAACTGAGGCACAGCAGTGGCGCAACTAGGGTACAACTAGGGCTTAACTAAAGCGCAACTATGGCACAAATGGGCGCAACTTGGGTGCAAGTAGGGTGCAACAAGGACACGACTAAGGTATAACTAGGATGCAACTAGGACGCAACTAGGGTACAACTAGGGCGAAGCTAGTGCTCAACTGAGGCACAACTAGGACGCAACTAGGGTGCAAGTAGGGTGCAACAAGGACACGACTAAGGTATAACTAGGATGCAACTAGGACGCAACTAGGGTACAACTAGGGCGAAGCTAGTGCTCAACTGAGGCACAACTAGGACGCAACTAGGGCTTAACTAGGACGGAAGTAAGTCGCAACTAGGGCGCAATTAGGGCGCAATTAGGGCGCAACTGGGGCACAACTAGGGAACAACTGAGACGCAACTAGGACGTAGCTAGTGCCCAACTGAGGCACAACCAGGGTACAATTAGGGTGCAAGTAGCGCTCAGGTAGGGCGCAAATAGGGCACAACTAGGGTGCAACTAGGGCGCAACAAGGGCGCAACTAGGGCGCAAATAGGGTGCAACTAGGGCACAACTATGGCATAACTAGGACACAACTAGGATGTACCTAAGGCGAAACAAGGGCACAAATAGCACACAACTAGGGTGTAACTAGGGTGCAACTAGGGTGAAGCTAGGGTGGAAGTAGGACGGAAGGAGGGTGCAAGTAGAGCGCAACTAGGGTGCAAATAGAGCGCAACTAGGATGTAACTAGGGCGCAAGTAGGGTGCAACTAGAGCAAAACTAGGACGGAACTAGGGTACAACCAGGAAACATGTAGGGTGAACGTAGGGCGCAACTAGGACGCAAGTAGGGAACAACTAGGGTGCAACTAGGGCGTAGCTGGTGCCCAACTGAGGTGCAACTAGGACGCAACTAGGGTGCAAATAAGACGCAAGTAGGGCGCAACAACGGTGCAACTAGGGCGTAACTAGGGTGCAACTAGGGCACAACTAGGGTGCAAGTAGTGCACAACTAGGGTGCAACTAGGGCGTAGCTAGTGTCCAACTGAGCCGCAACTAGGACGCAACTAGGGCACAAGTAGGACGCATGTAGGATGCAACTAGGGCACAACTAGGGCGTAACTAGGATGCAACTATGGCACAACTAGGACGCAACTAGGGTGCAGGTAGGGTGCAACTGGAGCGCAACTAGGGTGCAATTCAAAAACAAATAGGGCGCAACTAGGGCGCAACTAGGACACACAAGGACGTAGCTAGTTTCCAACTGAGGTGCAACTAGGGCGCAACTAGGGCGTAACTAGGACATAACTAGGGTGTTACTAAGGTACAACAAGAGCGCAACAAGGCCACAAGTAGGGCACAAGTAGGGTGCGACTAGGGCGTAACTAGGATGTAACTTGTGTCCAACTAAGGCGCGACTAGGACGTAACTAATACGCAAGTAGGGTACAAGTAGGGTGTAACTAGGGTGCAACTAGGGCAGAACTAGGGTGCAAGTAGGGTACAACTAGGTTGTAACTAGGGTGCAACTAGTGCTCAACTAGTGCACAACTAGGGCACAACAAGGACCCAACTAGGACGTAACTAGGGGGCAACTAGGTTGCGAGTAGGGCGCAACTAGGACGCAACTAGGACGCAACTAGGATGCAACTAGGGTGCAACTAGGGCGCAACTAGGGCACAAGTAGGGCGCAACTAGGTTGCAACTAGGATATAACTAGGACGCAAGGAGGACACAAGTAGGGCCCAACTAGGACGTAGCTAGTGTCCAACAGAGGCGCAACTAGGGTGCAACTAGGGCGCAAGCAGGCCGCAACTAGGGCACAGCTAGGGTGCAAATAAGGCGCAACTAGGGTGCAACTAGGGTGCAACTAGGGTGCAACTAGAGCGTAGCTAGTGTCCAACCGAGGCGCAACAATGGCGCAACTGGGTGCGAGAAGGGCATAACTAGGATGCAACTAGGGTACAACTAGGGCGTAACTATGGCGCAACCATGACGCAACTAGGGCGTAACTAGGGTGCAAGTAGGACGCAACTAGGGCACAACTAGGGCGCACCTGAGGCAAAACTAGGGTGTAACTAGGGTGCAACTAGGACGCAACTAGGGTGTAGCTATTGCCCAACTAGGGCGCATCTAGGGCGCAACTAGGATGTAAGTAGGACGCAACTAGGACGCAACAAGGGTGCAACTCTGGCACAAGTAGGGTGTAACTAGGGTGCAACTAGGACGCAACTAGGATGTAGCTAGTGTCCAAACGAGACACAACTAGGGCACAATTATGGCACAAGTAGGGCTCAGGTAGGGTTTAGCTAGGGCACAACTAGGACACAACTAGGGTGCAACTAGGGCGTAACAAGGACGCAACTAGGATGCAACTAGGGTACAACTAGGGTGCAACTAGGGCGCAACGAGGATGCAACTAGGACACAACTAGGGTACAACTAGGGCGCAACTAGGGCCCAAATACCCTACTACACTTTAATCTTGAATGTTGACTTGATGCATAATTTATTTCGATGAAAATTTTACACTTTTGCATTACTTTCATATACTATGGATCTCGTTGTAAATGTAGGCTCAAAACTTTAAATTCGATGAGATGTCTGGTTCAAAATTGCCATACCAAAAAATACCTCGAGCGTAGCGAGCGTGCCTCCTCGTCAGCCTCGCTCATAGCCGAGGCTGCGAGCCAGGCTAACGACAAGGATGTTTCACGCTTCGAGCTCTTGAAGTGCAAAACATCAGGCAGAAAATAAACCCAGTACAATTTATTACGCACAAGAAACAAAAGCAACCAGAACTAGTGGACAAAGGATCCTAGTGATAAATTCCAATTTTAATCATTTCAATTGTTTTTGACATTCTTTAGATTTGATGTAAAGTCCACTTCCGGCGAATTTCAACCAAGGTAAAAATAGTTAAATTCAAAATCAAAGTGCAGTAGGATAAGGTGCAACGAGGGAGCAACTAGGGTGCAACTAGGGCATAACTAGGACGCAACTAAGGCACAACTAAGGCGCAATTAGGACGTAGCTTGCTGACTGAGGCGCAACTAGGGTGCAACTAGGGCGCAAGTAGGGTACAAGTCGGGCACAATTAGGGTGCAACTAGGGCACAACTAGGACGCAACTAGGGTGCAAGTAGGGCGCAACAAGGGTGCAACTAGGGTCGTAACTAGGGCACAAGAAGGGCGCAACTAGGGCGCAACTAGGGCGCAACTAGGGTGTGACTATGGTACAACTAGGACACAACTATGATGCAACTAGGGCGAAACTAGGGCGCAACTAGGGTGCAACTAGGGCACAACTAGGGTGCAAGTAGGACGTAATAAGGACGCAACTAGGGCGCAACTAGGATGTAAGTAGGGCACAACTAGGGTGCAACTAGGGTGTAAGTAGGGCGCAACTAGGGTGCAACATAGGGCACAACTCGGGCACAAGTAGGACGCAAGTACGGTCCAACTAGCGTGTAACTAGTGTCCAACTGAGGCGCAAGTAGGGTGCAACTAGGGTGTAGCTAGGGTGGAACTAGAACGGAAGTAGGGTGCAAGTATAGCGCAACTTGGGTACAAGTAGAGCACAACTAGGACGCAACTAGGGCACAAATAGGGTGCAACTACGGTAAAACTAAGGTGTAGCTAGGGCACAACTAGGGCATACGTAGGGAAAGAGTAGGGCGTAACTATGGCGCAAGTAGGGTGCAAATAGGACGTAACTAGAGTGCAACTAGGACATAGCTAGTGTCCAACTGAGGCGCAACTAGGACGCAACTAGGGCGCAAGTAGGGCACAAGTAGGGAGCAACTAGGGTCCAACTAGGACACAACTAGGGCGCAACTAGGGTGCAACTAGGGCGCAAGTAGGGCGTAACTAGGGCGCAACTAGGGCACAACAAGGATGCAACTAGGGCGTAGCTACTGCCCAACTGAGGTGCAACTAGGCCGCAATGAGGACGCAAGTAGGACGTAATTAGAGCGCAACTAGGACGCAACTATGGCGTAAGTAGGGTGCAACTAGGACGTAACTAGGACGCAGCTAGGACGTAACTCGGGCGTAAGTAGGGTGCAACTAGGGCACAACTAGTGCGTAACTAGGACGTAACTTGTGTCTAAGTGAGGCGTAATTAGGGCACAACAAGGACCCAAATAGGGTGTAAGAACGGTATAACTAGGACGCAACTAGGACGCAGCTAGGACGTAACTGAGCATAAGTAGGGCACAACTAGGACGCAAGTAGGGCGCAAGTACGGCCCAACTAAACGTAGCTAGTGCCCAACTGAGGCGTAAGTAGGACGCAACTAGGGCGCAGCTAGGACAGAAGTAGGACGGAAGTAAGGCGCAACTAGGGCACAACTAGGACGCAAGGACACAACTAGGACGCAAGTAGGGTGTAACTAAGATGCAATTAGGGCACAAGTAAGACGCAATTAGGAAGCAAGTAGGGTGCAACTAGGGTGCAACTACGACGTAACTATGGCGTAATTAGGACGCACGTATGGCACAACTATGGCGCAACTAGGGCGTAACTATGTTATAGCTAGTGCTCAACTGAGGTGCAACAAGGGCGCAACTAGGGCGCGAGTATGGCTCAAGTGGGGCGCAACTAGGGCACAATTAGGGCGTAACTAGGGTGCATTAAGGGCACAACTAGGGCACAACTAGAGCGAGTAGGGTGCAACTAGGGCGTAACCACGGTCCAACTAAGGCGCAACTAGGACGCAACTAGGGTGCAACTAGGGCGCAACTAGGGCACAACTAGAGCGAGTAGGGTGCAACTAGGGCGTAACCACGGTCCAACTAAGGCGCAACTAGGACGCAACTAGGGTGCAACTAGGGCGCAACTAGGGTGCAACTAGTGCCCAACTGAGACGCAACTAGGGTGCAACTAGGGCGCAAGTAGGGCACAAGTAGGGCAGAACTAGGATCCAACAAGGGCGCAACTAGGGCAAAACTAGGACGCAACTAGGACGCAACTAAGGTGCAACTATGATGCAACTAAGGTGCAACTAGGGTGCAACTAGGGTGCAACTAGGGCGCAACTAGGGCGCAAGTAGGGTGCAAGTAGGCTGCAACTAGGACGCAAATAGGGCGCAACTAGGGCGCAACTAGGGCGCAACTAGGGCGCAACTAGGGCGCAACTAGGGTGCAACTAGGGCGCAACTAGGATGCAACTAGGGCGCAGCTAGGGCGTAGCTAGTGCCCATGTGAAGCGCAGCTAGGATGCAACTAGGACGCAAGTAAGGCACAAGTAGGATGCAACAAGGGCAGAAAAACGGCGTAACTTGGGTGCAACTAGGG
This sequence comes from Penium margaritaceum, assembly GCA_023375785.1. Lineage (NCBI taxonomy): Eukaryota > Viridiplantae > Streptophyta > Zygnematophyceae > Desmidiales > Peniaceae > Penium > Penium margaritaceum. The sequence continues at coordinate 163,372 of SZWC01003266.1, forward strand.
CACAACTAGGGCGCAACTAGGGCGCAAGTAGGGCGCAACTAAGACGCAACTAGGACCCAACTAGGGTAAAACTAGAGCACAATAAGGGCACAAGTAGGGCGCAACTAGGGCACAACTAGGGCGCAACTAGGGCGCAAGTAGGGCGCAACTAAGACGCAACTAGGACCCAACTAGGGTAAAACTAGAGCACAATAAGGGCACAAGTAGGGCGCAACTAGGGCACAATTAGGGCGTAACTAGGACATAACTTGTGTCTAACTGAGGCGCAATTAGGACGCAACGAGGATGCAAGTAGGGCACAAGTAGGGTTCAACTATGACCCAACTAGGACGCAGCTAGGACGTAACTCGGGCATAAGTAGGGCGCAACTAGGACGCAAGTAGGGCGCAAGTACGTTCCAACTTAACGTAGCTAGTGCTCAACTGAGGCGCAAGTGGGACGCAACTAGGGCGCAGCTAGGACAGAAGTAGGGCGGAAGTAAGGCGCAACTTGGGCCCCACTAGGACGCAAGAAGGACACAAATAGGGCGCAAGTAGGGTGCAACTAGGATGAACCTAGGGCACAACTAGGGTGTAACTAGGATGCACTTAGGACGCAAGTAAGACGCAACTAGGACGCAAGTAGGGTGCAAGTAGGGTGCAACTAGGACGCAACTATGGCGTAGCTACTTCCCAACTGAGGCGCAACTAGGGCGCAATTAGGGCGCAACTAAGACGCGAGTAGGTTCCAACTAGGGCGCAACTAGGGCGGAATTAGGGTGCACGTATGGCACAACTATGGCGCAACTAGGGCGTAACTATGTTATAGCTAGTGCTCAACTGAGGCGCAACAAGGGCGTAACTAGGGCGCGAGTAGGGCTCAAGTGGGGCGCAACTAGGGCACAACTAGGGCGTAACTAGGGCGCATTTAGGGCACAACTAGGGTGCAACTAGGATATAACTACGGTCCAACTTAGGCGCAACTAGGATGCAACTAGGGTGCAACTAGGGCGCAACTAGGGCGCAACTAGTGTCCAACTGAGGCGCAACTAGGGTGCAACTAGGACGCAAGTAGGGCACAGGTAGGGCAGAACTAGGACCCAACTAGGACGCAACTAGGGCACAACTAGGACGCAACTAGGACGTAACTAGGGTGCAACTATGACGCAACTAAGGTGCAACTAGGTTGTAACTAGGGTGCAACTAGGGCGCAACTAGGGCGGAAGTAGGATGCAAGTAGGGTGCAACTAGGATGCAAATACGGCGCAACTAGGGCGCAACTAGGGCGCAACTAGGGCGCAACTAGGGCACAACTAGGGCGCAACTAGGGTGCAACTAGGGTGCAACTAGGGCACAACTAGGATGCAACTAGGGCGCAACTAGGGCGCAACTAGGGCGCAACTAGGGCGCAACTAGGGCACAACTAGGGCGCAACTAGGGTGCAACTAGGGTGCAACTAGGGCACAACTAGGATGCAACTAGGACGCAGCTAGGGCGTAGCTAGTGCCCATGTGAAGCGCAACTAGTATGCAACTAGGGCGCAAGTAGGGCGCAAGTAGGATGCAACTAGGGCACAAAAAGGGCGTAACTTGGGTGCAACTAGGGCACAACTAGGGTGCAACTAGGACGCAGCTAGGGTGTAGCTAGTGCCCATGTGAAGCGCAACTAGTATGCAACTAGGGCGCAAGTAGGGCGCAAGTAGGATGCAACTAGGGCACAAAAAGGGCGTAACTTGGGTGCAACTAGGGCACAACTAGGGCGCAACTAGGGCGCAAGTAGGGCGCAACTAGGGCGGAACCACAGCGCAACTAGGATACAACTAAGGCACAACCAGGGGACAACTAGGGCGCAACTAGGGCGCAACTAGTGTCCAACAGAGGCCCAACGAGGGCGCAACTATGGCGAAAGTAGGGCGCAAGTAGAAAGCAACTAGGGAGCAACTAGGGCACAACTACGGCGCAACTAGGATGCAAGTAGGGCCCAGCTAGGGCGCAACTAGGACGCAATTAGGGTGTAAGTAGGACGCAACTAGGGCGCAACTAGGGCAAAAGTAGGGCGCAAGTAGAAAGCAACTAGGGAGCAACTAGGGCACAACTACGGCGCAACTAGGATGCAAGTAGGGCCCAGCTAGGGCGCAACTAGGACGCAATTAGGGTGTAAGTAGGACGTAACTAGGGTGCGACTAGGACGCAACTAGGACGCAAGTAGGGCGCAATCAGGGCACAACTAGGACGCAACTAGGGTGAAACTAGGACGCAACTAGGACACAACTAGGACGCAACTAGGACGCAAGTAGGGTGTAAGTAGGACGTAACTAGGGTGCGACTAGGACGCAACTAGGACGCAAGTAGGGCGCAATCAGGGCACAACTAGGACGCAACTAGGGTGAAACTAGGACGCAACTAGGACACAACTAGGACGCAACTAGGGCGCAACTAGGGCGCAAGTAGGGTGCAACTAGGGCGCAACTAGGGCGCAACTACGGTGCAACTAGGGTGCAACTAGGGCGTAGCTAGTGCCCAAATGAGGGACAAGTAGGACGCAACTAGGGCGCAAGTAGGGTGCAACTAGGGCGCAACTAGGGCGCAACTACGGTGCAACTAGGGTGCAACTAGGGCGTAGCTAGTGCCCAAATGAGGGACAAGTAGGACGCAACTAAGGCGCAAGTAGGGCGCAGGTACGACCTAACTAGAACGAAGCTAGTTCCCAACTGAGGTGCAAGTAGGGCGCAACTAGGGAGCAGCTAGGGCGGAAGTAGGACGAAAATAGGGCGCAAGTAGGGTGCAACTAGGGCGCAACTAGGGCGCAACTAGGGCGCAACTAGGGCGCAAGTAGGGCGGAATTAGGGCAAAACTAGGGCGTTAGTAGGGCGCAACTAAGGCGCATGCATGAGAGCAACTTTTGTGTACAACAATGGATCGTTGACCTTTGTCACACCTTCTTGAACTATTTAGTCTTAGCCATTGGCGCTTGGAAATTTAGTTCATTTAGTTCAACTAGTTCGTCGTTTCCTCGAGTCGCGTCCTTGGTTAACCAATTAGTCAGGATAAACTACGAGGGAAATCGATTTTGCCATCGCAAGTCCCTCACAAGAGAAGACGGCCGGTATGCGACGTAACTGGCCATGCGCGTGAGCGCTCGCACCACCATTCGCGCCATCGCAATCTTAAGCAACAACTATTGTGTCTATTTTGGAATGGCAAAATATCCAGTATATCCACAAGCCTGAAGGGTCGACCGTCCCACATCCACGAGCGAAATGTTATGTCTGCCATATCCAGCACTTCAAAAAGTACAAACGTGGTATCCAGCTCGCTCGTCATGCTGGATCAGCGACATGCGTTGCTGATCGAGCATGGCGACAAGGGTCATGTGACCCTCCTTGATCGAGCGAGAGTAGCTCGATCACGACTTTCGCTCCCTTGCGATATCGCGATCTCTCAGGGGAGCAAGAGTCGCAATCAAGCAACTCTCGCTGGATCGCGACTCTCGCTCCCTTGCGAGATCGTGATCGACCAAAGACCCCCTTTTCCCTTTTTTTTCGAAGGGCACGCAAACCCCCACCTCTTGAACATGCAAACTACCTTCAAACCCAAGCCCGAATTACATTCAGGTTTGAGGGTTTAATGTTTTTGCGTGGGCACCTGCTGGGCCCCGCGGTAGTGGGGCCCAGCAAGTTCCCTTTCAATGCATGGGGTGTCTCGGACACCCCTTGCAAACCCCACCCAAACTCCTCCCTCAATCACAAACACCTCAAAATAGGGGTTTGTGATTGTTAGAGTACACTGATGACGTCAGCACTTTGATGCTGCATTTTATGCGGCGTTGACATGATGTTCGTGCACTTTTTTTGGATAACTCGTTGCTTTTTTACGACATGTGGGTACATCAGGCTTGAAGTGCAAAAGTGGTGGATATGGCATTGTTAAAGAGCGACTACTGGATATATCAGATCTATTGGGAATTCTGTGAATATATGGTCACACCTCCGATTTCGGAAACCCACATAGATAATTTCCCAAGGCGGCTTCGCGCAAAAGCGCCCTGGGTTCTTTCAATGTGGAGGCTGCAGAGCAAACCCATGCACGAGTCGAGCTCGAGCTCCGGCGACAGCGTTGCTTTCACTAGCGCAGCATGGTGGCGCCGATGCTAGTGCTGTCGTGCTGTCCGGCACCTACCAGCACGTGCGGGGACCAGCAGACGTACCTCCGCGTACTGCGGTCTTGGGCCGCCGATGGCATGGCCCTCGCAACCGCACCTTGCACACGCCACCCCAAAACACGCTTTGGGGTGGCGTGTGCAAGGTGCGGTTGGGGTTTATTTCCTCCGTGGGGTAGCCCAAAAAAAAAAAAAAACATGGCCCTCGCATGGTCGTGGGAGCCGAGTCTCCCCGAGGCTCGGCTCATCCCATGGCAAGCCAGAAACCTTCACACAATTGGCAGCCCCGAGGATCACCTCAAATGGCATGAAGCGTTTCTCAGACACGAGTGAAAGCTGACGTTGAGACGAGACATGATCCGCGTCCCACTGGCAGCGCAGGTGACAGCCTGATGAGCACTCGAGCGGCACCGCAGTTGTCCGAAACGACCCAAGCTGGGTTCAACCCGCCATGGGATGCAGACGGAGCCATGACACCTCACGCCACGGCTTCTATCGCATGGCTGGTAGAACGGCATGAGTAGTCTTCTCATGTCTCGGCTGCTCGGCCTCTTGCCAAGAAGCCAAGACAGGTTTGTCGGCTCGCTGAAGCGGTGCCTCGTTCGCCAGTTCGGCGTTGGCCACGGCTTCGGCATGGGAAGCGCGCTTGAAATTTTGGGGGAGCATCCCCGAGCGCGCGGTGATCGAGTTTCAGCGAGACCTGTTTTAATTTTCCTCAGAGGATTTGAGATGCCGCTTCGCCCATGCCGTGTCTACGCTAACAAAAAAAGGATCCGAGCTGTTCTCAGCACGGGAGAACGCCAGGCTTTCCTTGCAGGTGGCATTGGCGGTGCCAGAAGAAATTGAGTGCAGGGAATGAGGTTCGGAGGGAGGCTGGAGGATGCAAACAGCCGAATCAATGATCATCGCACCATGCTCTGGTTCTCATTCGGCGTCGACTCCTCTCCTCGTCGCCTCCCCTCATCCCCTATCCTCCTGTCTCCCCTCATCTCCTCCCCTCATCCCCCTCCCCTCCTCCCTCGGCCCCCTGTTACAATTCTAGCCCGCTGCCGTCATCGCGTCATGGCCTACTCCAGCATGCTGCTGCTGCAGCAGCGGCAGCAGCAGCAGCAGCAGCCCAATGCAGCACTTGCAGCTGGCAGCTCGGTACAAAACGGGAGCGGCGTTCATTCAGCCTGCGTCTTCTGCGGCGTGTGGATCTCCGGCAACATTTTTCTTGCCTTCTCCTTTTCTGCAAATCCAGGACTCCTGGCTCCCTTGCTTCACAGTTTGACGGCTTCCAAAGAAACTGAACTCTCGACTGCGTCTTGGTAGCGCTCCCGCCCCAGTCACCATGGCACGCTCTACCGGCGTTGCGCTGCTGCTGCTGGGCCTGGTGGCCAGCCTTGGGTTTGGAGCCGACGCACGCTGGCCGGTTGGCCGCACGCGGGGCCCGGAGGACGAGGGGAGGTACTTTCCCGGCGAGCTGCAGGACGTTGTGACTGGCAGCGGAGGAAGGATCTCTCTGTGGGACAAGAACTTCCAGCAGTTCAGGGTACGTGTGGAAAAGAACTTGCAGAGGAGGAGGAAGGAGGAGGAGGAAGAGAGGAGAGAGGGAAGAGAGGAAAGGAGGGAGGGAGGAGGAAGTGAGAAAAGAGGATCTTGTACTGGCAGACTGTAAATCAACAGAAAGCAGATCGCCTGCAGGGCCGACTACTGGTGAGAGCAGAGTTGACCTCGATTCTGTCTTGTCCACCCTTGAATCGGTGTGTGTCACAGCACAGGGCTGGCTATGAGCTCTAGAAGCCCAGGCCTAACCTCAAGTTACCATTTTCATCTGCCTGCCTCTGGAACCAAACTGAATTCCCCATGACCAACCCGTCCACTTTTCCCTTTCTGTGACCTGGTCTGTGCATGCTGGCGTTGCGTTGCTGTTGCGCTTGCGGACCTGAACAGGACGTGGACATCCAGGCCGGCGTGGTGACCATCGAGCCTCAGGGTCTGGCGCTGCCGCGCTACACCGACTCGCACCAGGTACTTTCTGGCGACGGGGATGTAGAAAAAGTGCGGAATAGAACAGAGCTTCGGTTGCTCAACTGGACCTTTTCTGGCTGCAGTGGGGTATCCTGTCTACTCTTGGCTGCAGTGGGGTATCCTGTCTACTCTTGGCTGCAGTGGGGTATCCTGTCTACTCTTGGCTGCAGTGGGGTATCCTGTCTACTCTTGGCTGCAGTGGGGTATCCTGTCTACTCTCTTGGCTGCAGTGGGGTATCCTGTCTAC
>SZWC01003266.1:177767-190904 GCA_023375785.1 Penium margaritaceum
TCGAGTCCTTATCCGATCGAGGCCGATATGTCCTGACCCTGACCGATGACTTCATCCGGATGCGGTGGGTCTACAGCCTTTGCCAGCAGAGTGATGCCGCTCTCGCGGTTCATTTCTGGCTAGTGATGGCCGAGCGTCAGTCTCGCCACTCGCTGCATACCTTCCGCTCGGATCGCGGCGGCGAGTTTCTTGGTGACATGGACAGTTTCTTTGCCGAGCGTGGGATTTTTCACCAGGTCTCTGCTCCTGCCACTCCTCAGCAGAACGGTGTCTCTGAGCGCTGGAACCGCACCATGGAGGATGCGGTTCGTGCTATGCGGTCTGAGTGCGGTCTCCCTGAATCCTTCGCCTTCGAAGGATTCGCCTACATGACGTGGGTCTGGAACCGCCTCCCGCACGGTCCTCTTCCGGACCATGTTACACCCTATGAGCTCTGGTTTGGCCGTCGTGCCGATCTGCGTCTCGCTCATGTCTAGGGCTCAGTGGCTTTTGTGTGGTACACGGAGGATCAACAGGGGTCCAAGGTCTCTCCGCCGGGTCGCTTGTGTGCCTTCGTTGGTATCTCCCCGTGGTCGAAGGCCTGGTGTTTTTGGGACCCCGCCCGTCGTCGCATTGTTCAGTCCCGCGACGCTCTCTTCTTTGAGTCTCTCACCTACCGCGATCTGACCTCGATTGTGTCGATGTCTGTCACACATGTTTCTACGTGTGAGGTCTCTCGACGGATGGGGGAGTGTGAGCCTACGAGCACCTCTCGTCCGGCTGATGTGTCCGTTCGAGCCTCCTCCACTTCTCGGTCTCCGGCTCTTGATGACCCGACGATCATCGTTGTCGGCCCAGAGACCTCTCCCGTCCAGCCTGTCTCCTCTCCTACACCCTCGCGCCCCACAGATATCCATGATGTTGTCCCTCTGTCCACCGGTACTCCTGTCTCTGTGGGCGGTCCTGCTGCCACTCCCAGTCCTGCATCTCCCATCCGTTCACCAGCCTCTCCTCCCAGTGCATCACCTGCCCCTGTGCCTCAGTCCTCGCCGGATGTGGTCGTGCCTGTCTCTGAGCCTGCGGTCAGCCCTTCGAGCCCAGGCTACTCGCGTGAGCCCGGTGGTCATCTTCGACCATTGGGCTCTGGAGTCCAGCGAGTGTGAGATCCCGCACCCAGGCGCTCCACTCGCAGCGTTGCGAGTGGCGATCCCGGCACGAAGGCCTTCGGCCTGAGTGTCTGTACAGATCGCACAGAGGTACATCCAGCGTGTCCTGTAGGACACGATCTCGTCACTCGTGAGTTTCGTACCACTTGTGATACAGCAGCTGACCTTGTGGTCGTCAGGCCCAGTTCTGAGGCGTGTGCACTCACCTCTCAGAGCTCTCCCTCATTGGCGCCTGATCCGGGCACAATGAGGGACGCCCTCTCATCAGAGGATACCGATGCCTGGCGTGTCGCCTGCGAGGATGAGATTCGTGCCATCCGAGAGCATGGAGTTTACGAGCTAGTCGACCTTCCACCTGAGAGGAAGGCGATTCAGGTCAAGTGGGTCTTTCGCAAGAAGGTGAAGCCGGATGGCTCACTGGAACGCCACAAGGCTCGCTTGGTCATCAAGGGGTACTCTCAGATCAAGGGCGTTGATTACACTGACACCTTTGCGTCTGTCGGCCGCATGACCTCAGCTCGCACTCTGTTTGGTGTGGTGGCTCAGCATGACTGGGAACTGCACCAGATGGATGTGAACAATGCGTTCCTCCATGGCTCTCTGGATGAGGAGACTTACGTGGTCCAGCCACCAGGCTTTGAGGACGGTGACAAGGTTTGGCGCTTGCGCAAGTCCTTGTACGGACTCAAGCAGTCTCCTCAATGCTGGAACTGGGAGATCACAAATACTCTGACTCGTGCGGGATATGTACAGAGCGAGGCAGATCCCTCTCTTTTCATCCGACAGGCGCCTGAGCGGTTCACTGCCATCCTGGTCTATGTGGACGACCTCCTGATCGCATCTCCCTCCATGGAGGCCGTGAAGGAGGCCAAGGCGATCCTCCAGACTGCCTATAGGATGAAGGACCTTGGTCCTGCAACGGTGTTTCTTGGCATGGAGATTGTACGAGACCACAGACACCGGACGCTTCTGTTACATCAGGCCCGATACGCACGCGTTGTGGGGGAGCGCTTCGGTGACCTCCTTGGCGCAGTGCCAACGGCTTCCACACCTCTCACACCTGACGGGCAGGACGCCCTCAAGGTGGACGATCCCACACGGCTCGGGGAGATAGTGGATGTGACCTTATACCTCCGCCTCATCGGATCTCTGATGTACCTGGCCACTACCACACGCCCCGACATCGCTTTTTTCGTCAACCTCCTTGCACAGTTTTTGCAGGCTCCATGTGCTAGAGCCCTCCAGGCGGCTGTGCGAGTGGTGCGGTACGTGGTATCCACGCCGCACCTCAGACTCTGCTTTCGCCGGCAGTGTTCGGTGGTTCTTGACGGCTACACCTACAGCAACTGGGCCTTGAGCCTAGATGGACGCAGTCGCACCAGTTACGTGTTCCTGCTCGGTGGTACCGCTATGTCCTGGCGCAGTGGGAAACAGGGTTGCAACGCACGTAGCTCGTCGGAGGCAGAGTATGTTGCTCTGGGTGCAGGGGCTGCTGAGGCAATGTGGCTGCAGCGTCTGTTCCTTGAGCTGGGTCAGTCGGTGCCCGCCATTGTGCTTCGGTGTGACAACCAGAGTGCTCTTGCCATGGCGGAGAACTCTGGTGTCTTTCATGCTCGCACGAAGCACATTGCTGTTGAGCATCACTTTGTGTGTGATCCAGTGGAGCGACACGTGATCTCCGTCATATGAGTCGGCACTCACATGCAGCGTGCTGACTTCTTGACGAAGGCACTAGCGCGCGGGAAGTTTCTGGTGGCCATTCGTTCCGTTGGGCTTCGTCCCTTGTCTGAGAGTGGTTGAGTACGGGGTGTGTCTATGTCTGTGTCACGACTGTTTTTGCACTCGTTGTTGCACTCATCTCAGAGCTGCACGTGTATGGACATGCGTACCATCGGGTCATGGGGGAGTCTTGTGATTTGTGACGTTCCTGTCAATTTACTGTGACCACTCGGCCGTGTCCATGCTCGTGCAGATCCCTGATGCGGACCCAGGTGGCACCGGGGCGTCGTCTGGTGGTGGACAACCTGCTCGGAGCTGATGGAAGGTCGCCCCGGAGTCCTGGATGTTGTCTGGGACCTACTGCAGTTTTTCTGCAACTTGTAGGATTTCATCGGTGGACTGGCCGTGGGCCTGATTTGCATGTCTTTGCATTGTGTGTCCACCGTTTGTTGCCGGATGCATGCATGTGACCAGTCGTAGCGTCCGGCTTGAGAACTTGTACGTGTAGGTTCAGACGGCGTAGCGTTCTGACTTGTCTACGCTGAGTTACGGCCAAAACAGTGGTTTTGGGCCGGTTTTAGGACAGACCTTGCACTACCACGTGCGACACACGCCGTGCGCCGCGGCACGTACTTATGCCATGGACCTGTCATTTGTCATTTCTCTCTGCAAATGCTATTGAAGCATTCTGACACTTTGCCTTTGTGTCGCCTAGCCAGACCCGTGCCGTTGTGTGCACAACTTGTGACTGTCGTCACCGTCTGACCAGGCAATGACGCCTAGTCAGCGGTTGTATTGCTAGGAAGCTTCCACATATTTTCTCAGCAAGTAGGGTGGAAGTAGGACGTAACAAGGGCGCAACTAAGGCGCAACTAGGGCGCGACTATGGCACAACTAGGGCGCAAGTAGGGCACCTATGGTGCAACTATGGTGCAAGTAGGGCGCAAGTAGGACGTAAGTAGGACGCAAGTATGGCGCAACTAGGGCACAAGTAGGGCGCAAGTAGGACGCAACTAGGGTGCAACTAGGGCACAACTAGGGCGCAAGAAGGACGCAAGTAGGGCGCAAGTAGGACGTAAGTAGGACGCAAGTATGGCGCAACTAGGGCACAAGTAGGGCGCAAGTAGGACGCAACTAGGGTGCAACTAGGGCACAACTAGGGCGCAAGAAGGACGCAAGAAGGGTGCAACCAGGGAGTAACTAGGGCATAAATAGGGCACAGGGACGACGCAACTAGGGCGCAACTAGGGTGCAACTAGGGCACAACTAGGGCACAACTAGGGCGAAAGTAGGACACAACTAGGGCACAACTAGGGCGAAAGTAGAGCGCAAGTAGGGCACAACTGTGACGCAACTAGAGTGAAACTAGGGCGCAACTAGGTTACATGTAGGGTGCAACTAGGGTACAACTAGGGCGCAAGTAGGGTGCAAGTAGGGCGTAACAAGAGCGAAACTAAGATGCAATCAGGGCGCAACTATGGCGCAACTAGGGTACAACGAGGGTTCAACTAGGGCACAACTAGGGTACAACTAGGGCGCAAGTAGGGCGCAACTAGGGCGCAAGTAGGACGTAACTAGGACGCAACTAGGGCGCAACTAAGGCGTAAGTAGGATGCAACTAGGGCGCAACTAGGGCACAACTAGGGTACAACTAGGGCGCAAGTAGGGCGCAACTAGGGCGCAAGTAGGACGTAACTAGGACGCAACTAGGGCGCAACTAAGGCGTAAGTAGGATGCAACTAGGGCGCAACTCGGGCACAACTAGGGTACAGCTAGGGTGCAACTAGGGCACAACTAGGGCCCAGCTAGGACGCAACTAGGGCGCAAGTAGGGCGCAACTAGGGCTCAACTAGGGCGCAACTAAAGACAACTAGGGTGCAACTAGTTTCCAAATAAGGCACAACTAGGGTGCAACTAGGGCGCAAGTAGGACGCAACTAGGGCGCAAGTAGGGCGCAACTAGGGCTCAACTAGGGCGCAACTAAAGACAACTAGGGTGCAACTAGTTTCCAAATAAGGCACAACTAGGGTGCAACTAGGGCGCAAGTAGGACACAAGAAGGACGCAACTAGGGCACAACTAGGACGTAACTAGGGTGTAACTAGGACGCAACTAGGACACAAGTAGGAACAACTAGAGCGCAACTAGGGTGCAACTAGGGCACAACTAGGACGTAACTAGGGTGTAACTAGGACGCAACTAGGACACAAGTAGGAACAACTAGAGCGCAACTAGGGTGCAACTAGGGTGAAACTAGGGCGTTAGTAAGACGCAAATAGGGTGCAACTAGGGTACAACTAGGACGCAAGTAGGTTGCAACTAGGGCGCAACTAGGGCACAACAAGGGCACAACTAGGGCGCAACTAGGGCACAACTAGGACGCAACTAGGGTGTAACTAGGGCGCCACTAGGACGCAACTAGGACACAACTAGGACGCAAGTAGGGCGCAAGTAGGACGCACCTAGGTTCCATGTAGGGTGCAAGTAGGGTGCAGCTAGGGCGCAACCAGGGCGCAAGTAGGGCGCAACTAGGGTGTAAGTAGGGTGAAACAAGGGCGTTACTAGGGTGAAACTAGGGCGCAAGTAGGGTGAAAGTAGGACGTAACTAAGGTGCAACTAGGGCGCAACTAGGGTACAACTAGGGCGCAAGTAGGGCACAACTAGGGCACAACTAAGGTGCAACTAGGGCGCAAGTAGGGCGTAACTAGGGTGTAGCTAGTGTCAAACTGAGGCGCAAGTAGGGCGCAATTACGGCACAACTAGGCCGGAAGTAGGATGGAAGTAGGACGCAAGTAGGGCACAACTTGGGTGTAACTAGGGCGCAACTAGGGTACAACTAGGGCGTAATTAGAGTGCAACTAGGGAGAAAATAGGGCGCATTTAGGGTACAACTAGGACGCGAGTACGGCGCAAGTAGGGTGCAACTAGGGCGCAAGTAGCGCTCAACTAGGGTGTAACTAGGATGCAACTAGAGCATCCTAGTGCCCAACAGAGGCACAACTAAGGTGCAACCAGGGCACAAGTAGGACGCAAATAGGGCACAACTAGGTCGCAACTAGGGCGTAACTAGGACATAGCTAGTGCCCACTGAGGCACAACTATGGCGTAACTATGGCGCAGGTAGGGCGCAACTAGGGTGCAACTAGGGTGCAACTAGGGTGCAACTAGGGTGTAACTAGGGCGCAACTAGGATGCAAGTAGGGCGCAACTAGGGCGCAACTAGGATGCAACTAGGGCACAACTAGGGCGCAACTAGGATGAAACTAGGGTACAACTAGGACGCAACTAGGGCGCAAGTAGGGCGCAACTAGGGCACAACTATGGTGCAACCAAGAAGCAACTAGGACGCAACGAGGACTCAACTAGGGTGCAACTAGGGAGCAAGTAGGACGCAACTAGGGTGTAACTAAGGCGCAAGTAGGGTGCAACAAAGGCGCAACTAGGGTGTAACAAGGGCGCAAGTAGGGTGCAAGTAGGGCGCAACTAGGGTGCAACTAGGGCACAACTAGGGCACAACTAGGGCACAACTAGGGTGCAACTAGGGTGCAACTAGGGCGCAACGATGGTGCAATTAGGGTGCAAGTAGGGCACAACTAGGGCGTAACTAGAGCAAAACTAGGGCACATCAAGGATGCAACTAGGGTGCAACTAGGGTGCAACTAGGGTGCACTAGGGTGCAAGTAGGGCGCAACTAGGGTGCAACTAGGGCGTAACTAAGGCGCAAGTAGGGCGAAAGTAGGGCACAACTAGGGCACAACTATGGTGTAACTAGGGCGTAACTACGATGTAACTAGGGCGCAAGTAGGACGCAACTAGGGTACAACTATGGTGCAACTAGGGCACAAGTAGGGTGTAAGTAGGACGCAACTAGGGTGCAAGTAAGGCGCAAGTAGGGTACAACTAGGGTGCAACTAGGGCGTAACTAGGGCGTAACTAGAGCGCAAGTAGGAAGCAACTAGGACGCAACTGGGATGCAACTAGGACGTAAGTAGGGCACAAGTAGGACGCAACAATGGCGCAACTAGGGCGGAACTAGGACGTAACTAGGACGCAACTAGGGCGCAACTAGGGCATAACTAGGGTGCAACAAGGGCATAACGATGGCACAACTAGGGGTGCAAGTAGGACGCAACAAGGGCACAACTAGGGCGCAACTAGGGCACAACTAGGACGCAAGTAGGGCGCAAATACAGCACAACTATGGTGCAACTAGGGTGCAACTAGGGCGCAACCACGACGCAAGTAGGACACAACCAGAGCACAACTAGGGCGTAACTAGGGCGCAACCAGTGCGCAAGTAGGGCGCAATGAGAGCTTAACTAGGACGCTACTAGGGCACAACTAGGGGTAACTAGGGCGCAACTAGGGTGCAACTAGGACACAACTAGGGTACAACTAGGGTGCAAGTAGGGCGCAAGTAGGAAACACGTAGGGTGCAACTAGGGCGCAACTAGGGCACAACTAGGGTGCAACTAGGACGCAACTAGGGTGCAAGTAGGGCGCAAGTAGGAAACACGTAGGGTGCAACTAGGGCGCAACTAGGGCACAACTAGGGTGCAACTAGGACGCAACTAGGGTGCAAGTAGGGCGTAACTAGGGTGCAACTAGGCGCAACTAGGGCGCAACTAGGGCGCAACTAGGGCGCAAGTAGGACACAACTAGGACGCAACTAGGACGTAACTAAAGACGACTAGGGCACAACTAGTATCCAACTGAGGCGCAACAAAGGCGTAACTAGGATGCAACTAGGGTGCAACAAGGGTGCAAGTAGGGTGCAAATAAGGCGCAACTAGGACACAACTAGGACGCAAGTAGGGTGCAAGTAGGGTGTAACTAGGGTGCAACAAGTCACAACTAGGGCGCAAGTAGTAGCAACCAGGGCGCAACTAGGGCGCAAGTAGGGTGCAAGTAGGGTGTAACTAGGGTGCAACAAGTCACAACTAGGGCGCAAGTAGTAGCAACCAGGGCGCAACTAGGGCGCAAGTAGGGTGCAAGTAGGACGCAACAAGGACGCAACAAGGACGCAACTATGGCACAACTAGGACGCAACTAGGGTGCAAGTAGGGCGCCACTAGGGTGCAGCTAGGACACAACTAGGGTGCAAGTAGGACGCAAGTAGAGTGCAACTAGGGACCAAGTAGGATGCAATCAGGGTGCAACTAGGCCAGAATTTGGACGCAACTAGGATGCAACTAGGGCTCAGGTAGGGCGCAACTAGGGCGCAACTAGGACGCAACTAGGACGCAATTAGGGTGCAACTAGGGTACAACTAGGGCGCAACTAGGGTGCAAGCAGGGCGCAACAAGGGCGCAACGAGTTTCCAAGTGAGGTGCAACTAGGACGCAACTAGGGCGCAACTAGGGTGCAAGTAGGCCCAACTAGGGCGTAACTAGGGTGCAAGTACAGCCAAACTATGGCGTAGCTAGTGCCAAACTGAGGCACAAGTAGGACGCAATTAGGGCTTAGCTAGGACGGAAGTAGGACGGAAGTAGGGCACAAGTAGGGTGTAACTAGGGCGCAACTAGGGTGCAACTAGGACGCAAATAGGACGCAAGTAGGACACAACTAGGGCGAAACTAGGACGTAACTAGGGAACAAGTAGGGGGCAAGTAGGGTACAAGTAGGACGCAACTAGGGTGCAAGTAGGGCGCAACTAGGGCGTAACTAGGGCGTAGGTAGTGTCCAACTGAGGCGCAACTAGGGCGCAACTAGGGTGCAACTAGGACGCAAGTTGGGCGCAAGTAGGGCACAAGTAGGACGTCACTAGTGTGCAACTAGGGCGTAACTATGGAACAACTAGGGTGTAACTAGGGTGTAACTAGGACGCAACTAGGGCACAACTAGGGCACAACTAGGGTGCAACTAGGGCGTAACTATGGAACAACTAGGGTGTAACTAGGGTGTAACTAGGACGCAACTAGGGCACAACTAGGGCACAACTAGGGTGCAACTAGGGCGTAACTAGGGCGTAACTAGGACGCAACTAGGGCACAATTAGGGCGCAACTAGGATGCAACTAGGGCGCAACTAGGGCGTAGCTAGGGCGCAACGAGGATGCAAGTAGGGCGCAAGTAGGACGCAACTAGGGTTCAACTAGGGTGTAACTAGGGTGCAACTACGGCACAAATAAGGTGCAACTAGGATGCAACTAGGGTGCAACTAGGGCGCAACAAGGACTTTGCTAGTGTCCAACTGAGGCATAACTACAGCGCAACTAGGGCGCAACTAGGGCGCAACTAGGACACAACTAGGTGCAACTAGGACAATTTAGGGTACAAGTATAGCCAAACTAGGGGGTACCTAGTGCCCAACTAAGGCGCAAGTAGGACGCAAGTAGGACGCAGCTAGGGCTCAACTAGGGCGCAACTAGGACGCAACTAGGACGCAAGTAGGACGCAACTAGGGCGAAACTAGGACGCAACCAGGGCGCAACTAGGGCGCAAGTAGGACGCAGCTAGGGCTCAACTAGGGCGCAACTAGGACGCAACTAGGACGCAAGTAGGACGCAACTAGGGCGAAACTAGGACGCAACCAGGGCGCAACTAGGGCGCAAGTAGGGCGCAGATAGGACGCGACTAGGGTTCAAGTAGGACGCAACTAGGGAACAACTAGGGCGTAGAGAGTGCCCAACAGAGGCGCAACTAGGGTGCAACTAGGGCGCAACTAGGACGCAAGTAGGGCACAAGTACGGCGCAACAAGGACGTAACTAGGGCGCAACTAGGGCACAACTACGACACAACTAGGGCGCAAAGAGGGTGCAACTAGGGCGCAACTAGGGCGCAACTAGGACGCAAGTAGGGCACAAGTACGGCGCAACAAGGACGTAACTAGGGCGCAACTAGGGCACAACTACGACACAACTAGGGCGCAAAGAGGGTGCAACTAGGGCGCAACTAGGGCGCAACTAGGGTGCAACCAGGGCGCAATTGGGCCGCAACTAGGGCGCAAGTAGGGTGCAACTAGGGCGCAACTAGGACGCAACTAGGGCGTAACTAGGGTGCAACTAGGGTGCAAGTAGGATGCAAGTAGGGGGCAACAAGGAAGCAAGTAGGGCGCAAGTAGGGTGCAACTAGGGCGCAACTAGGACGCAACTAGGGCGTAACTAGGGTGCAACTAGGGTGCAAGTAGGATGCAAGTAGGGGGCAACAAGGAAGCAAGTAGGGCGCAGGTAGGGTGCAACTAGGGTACAACTAGGGCACAACTAGGACGCAACTAGGGTGCAACTAGGGTGTAACTAGGGTGCAACCAGGGCAAAACTAGGACGCAAGTAGGTCGCAACTAGGGCACAACTAGGATGCAACTTGGGCACAAGTAGGGAGCAAGTAGGCCGTAACTAAGGCGCAACTAGGGTGCAGCTAGGGTGCAACTAGGACACAACTAGGACGCAACTAGGGCGTAACTAGGGTGCAACTAGGGTGCAACTAGGATGCAAGTTGGGCGCAAGTAGGACGCAAGTAGAGCGCAAGTAGGGCACAACTAGGACGCAACTAGGGCGTAACTAGGGTGCAACTAGGGTGCAACTAGGATGCAAGTTGGGCGCAAGTAGGACGCAAGTAGAGCGCAAGTAGGGCACAACTAGGGCGTAACTTGGGCTTCCAGTTGCATAGTATGTCCTCTTATCCAACTGACTTAAATCCTCTAACAAAATCTTGCTGTTGTGGAGTATGAAACCCACTTAAGGCCAATGATTTGGGTCAACTTGGAATCCTCCACCTTAACCGCAATGACTTCCATTCTGGTGATGACCAGAACCTCCCTTCTGAGGTCTTTCATGCTAAAAAATCTCACAATACTCTTCTCACAGTCACACCTCACATCTTTACAGAGCTTCATTTCTCCTGGTTGGATCTCTACCTCTCTGATATGTACATTTCCTCTTCCTTTCCACAGATTGTGGACACTGATGGTCCACTTGGCTACTCTATCCATAATGCCGAATAACCAAATGCATTTCCTTCCTATTCTTCTTGTTTAAAGCGGGCTGGCACGATCAATTCACTGCTATCTGCTGCTTTCTTCACTGCTATCTTGGTCTCGGCAGTCTTCTGATGGGATAATCGTCTGAGAAGCCATGAACGTGAAGCTTTTCGCTCCTTCAACTCATATCCTTCTAAGGATTTCAACATGGTAACTTGTATCTGTTATTGTATTCTCGCATCCCTAGATCCAGACTTCAATCATGCAGCTACATCACTAGAGGACCTCACTATGGTAGATACCTTCCGCACATTACATCATGTGCATACTTCCCTTTTGGTTCCCTTGTCCATCTTGATCACGTCTACACTCTCCAGACCTCTATGCCCCCATCCTCTCTGTGCATCATGTCACCCGCCTACAAAAGATGTTGAACTGCACTAAAGCCAACTTCCTTCCCCTCACCCCAACCCTCTCTTCCTTTCAAGCGCTTCGCTCCCTGGAATCTTAATGCATCGCCATTCAATAGGCTTTGGGCTGAACGATACCTTCCTATTCCACCATCATTGACTCCAACTTTTACCTAGATCATTAACTCCAAAACCTCGTGCAATAGAAAGCTCCCTGTAATGTTACCACACACCCGTTAGTTAGTGTTAGCACACACTCGTTTCTATGTGGGTTTTAGCTCACGTAACGAACCAAGAAAAATCCTCGCCATCAATTTTTGCCTAAGTCCAAAGTTCCTTTTTGTACTCATGTACACGAAGAAACACTGGTATAACTGAAGTTCCTTCAATTTAACCTTGATTGTCTATCATTTAAGCATATTGTGCCCGCTTCTTCCTTAGTATTCACGCCCCTTGAATCCTCTTTGAGGAAAGATCACAAGAGGTTGTTGTATGTAACCATTAATTCTATAAATCTGACACCGTAGCTCGGATATCTCCTTACTCAAATGCAAGCTAATTTCAGAGGAAGTAACTACTGTTGACCCCTTCACCCAACCTCTTTTCACAGCAATCGTCACAGTCGTCTTGTCACAGCAATCTTACATTCCTTTTCTTTTTGGGTCCCTTACTCTTCACGCAAGGTCTTTCTTTGTTCATGTTGTGAGAGTCACCGAATTATATTTCATTAGAATGTCATCGCCCCCCCAACATCCATAGTTTCTCACCCTCCCCCCATCCTCGCTAGCGCATTAGTAAGCCTTTCTAGTCTTACCCTCTTTTTCAACTACACCCGCATCCTTGGGCTCCTTCCCACATGACCCTGGGGAGAATACTCACCCTGGTTCTCGGCAACAAACCCTTTTCTTGCAGAAAAGGGTTTGTTGCCAGAAAAGGTTCTGGAAAAGGTTTCCTAACTTCCCTAAATACCTTGATAAATCCTCCTCCTTCTTTAAATTTGAGAGGTTTCTGACAGCTTTGACCATCTTCAAGACTGGTACTGTGATTGGGACAGTTTGGTGAGGGGGACCTCAAAAAGACCGGGTATAATGGTCAGTCACCCCGGCCAGAAACTGTTTCGCTCGTCTGCTGTTCGACTCCTCTGTGCTGTTCTGAACAAAGATGTTTTTGTTCTGTGCTGGCCAAGCCCGCCATCTCGTTGGCAGTTCCAAGTCAGCAGGTCTACCAAATCGGGCGTGATTTGCCCGCGTCATTGCCCAGATCCATGATGTCACTGACATCCACCATGCCACTCCTGGCCTTAGGGATGGACAGACAGCCCGCGACGGGAGATAGGCATTTGAGCGAAAGTCTCGCGGACAAAGAGCGGACGAGCAATGACAGGCTTGCATCGGCCGCTATGCTAGCACCGCATGAAGAAAACACTTTTCATCGTTCTGCTCTACCGCCACGGCGAATATCCGAGTGCCGAGTTCTCTCAGCTGGAAGGCATCCTCATCGGCTTGGAGAAACAAGCACAGCATGGCGAGGCCTCAAACATTGGCTTTCACGGTTTTCCCCTTCACTGGCCCACGAAGAAGAATCTGCGAGAGCCTTGAAGCCAACACGCGGAGGGACGGCACCTGGTGCAAAATATTCGCTTTCTGGCGCGACGGCGCGGCAGACGGCGGCAGTTAGTGGAGAGACCGTTTACACCGGATTGCTTGCCTCGGGATCGCTGCAGCGCTCGTATTCGGTGTGTCAGCGCCCGAGGCAGCTGTGTTTGAAGGCGCATTGCTTCCGATGCATTGCGCAGCACCGCGCATCCTAAACTTTCGGACTTACCCCTCCGCAATGTCAACACGGAGACTGTCTTCATCCCAGGTCTGCTGGGCCAGCCGCTGACTCCCCTTGAGCCCTGCCTCCCTCCCTCCCTCCCTCCCTCCCTCCCTCCCTCCCTCCCCCCC
>SZWC01003267.1:26657-40612 GCA_023375785.1 Penium margaritaceum
CACATACACATACACATACACATACACATACACATACACATACACATACACATACACATACACATACACATACACATATACATATACATATACATATACATATACATATACATATACATATACATATACATATACTGACATACACTTATACATGTTTTCTATTTCTTTTCATGTGTTCTACATGTTCAATCTTTTTCATATTCTCTTCCGTGATTTTCATCGATGCAATCTTTTGTGACATTTATGCAATTGTTGCCAGTCGACGGAATTTATTTCTTAACGCTTTAGAGATGGTAGTATGCACATATGTCTGTTTGTTTGTTGGCGTCGACCGATAGAGGTTACCCTAACCTGATCACACATGTTCGTTGGCTACCCGGGGCGTGTTTTGTGCGATGTATCGTCGAAGTTTTATCCACGTATGTTCATTTTGGAAGGTTTTTGAGGTGTTTTTTTTTTTCTTCTTTGTTTCTTTTTCTATGTTTATCAGGTTGGAGTGTTTATTGTTTGTTTGCGTTGAAGACGCGATTAATAAAACAATGCGTCCCTACGGAACCTCGAACCTGTGACCGCAGGGGTCCTGTTTGAATGTGAATCCGCGAAGCTGCGCGATGGATGCACGAGCATTGGCAGCTTTTGCTGTCCATGCTCGTACGTACATCGCGATATCTTTTTTATCATTGCCAAGAAAGGTGAAGGCAACTCTATGTTCTTGCATGGTCGACCTTTCCTTTGCTTGAAGAGACGCCCTATAAGCTAATAATGCATATATACAATGTCTAAACCGTCACATGTTAAAGTTGACAACAACGATGTGAGCAAGCCTGGACGGCGGACACGGTGGACCTAGTGTCCGGAACGATGTACGAAAGGTTTATATTGAAACTGATTTTTAGCAGAATTTGAGACAAATTATAATCGTCAACTTGTCCTCAATTTTTAAATTGGGGGCAAGATGTTGATATCATTTCATCCGTACTGGGATTCCTAGCCATAATTCCCCGGAGCACCTGGTCATGACTTTCTGGAATGGGGGCCCTTAGGTATTTTTCTCAGAATGGGGGCGTCTCAGACATGCTGGAGCGAGAATGGGGGCGACTTACAAAGTCGCTCGATATGTCTTGCTTTGTTTTTCTTCTTTCACTGCGGTTTCATGTTTCGTGGTTGTGTGCTCTCGCCCTTCATGATTATTGCCACGATGTGATCATGTACATGCACGACGGGAGTCGACTGTTCGGGGCTGTCACACCGCCACGAACTCAACTTAAAAAAAGTGGCGGGAAGGACCTAAATGGAATCGGATGGTTAATGTCGCCCTTCTGAGGGCTACCGCGGTCGAGTGGACGATGCGTGGCCGTTAGATATATATTTTCGTTCCCGCCACTTTTCTGAGTTGAGTGCGTAGCGGTGTGAGTAACTGGGTTATTGAATTCGTGTCTGCGCGTGCATGCACATTGCTTTTTTGTGGCAATCAGCGAAAGTCGGATAAAAGACACGGTAGTGTTCTTTCACTCTCAAATAACATGAGAAAATGTCAGCAGATGACACGACTCGGTTTTTTTCCGTTTGGTCACTGATTTTGCCGTTTTTTAATCTTATTCCTTTCGTATCATCTGTTCGAACATATATAGTCCTATACTGCCCCTATGCAGTCTATCGAATAAAAGTTTTAACTTCATCTGCACTCGAGCGAATGTGTTTGCTTGTGCACTCTCCAATGGCCGACTCGCGAGCATTCTCCGGCCAATGTCCAGGTCAAGTCGATTCGCCCCCATAGATTCAACGAGCATGGAGGAACAACCTGCAAGTGCTGGGGGTGTTGAAAAGATATTGAACATAATGAATAAATATATGTTTTCCGCAAATCAGAAAACGTTTTTCTCTGTGGGCGACTGCAAAGAAAGCATTTGGTTCATTGAAAGATGAAGTGAACGCTGAAGGAAACTCGAGAGATATCGCGTGACACACATCGGCGACTTTCCTCGATCCACTCGTGATGTGGCTCTCCTCTTAAAACCATACTCGTGTTGAGTGTCGCTTTTTCCAGAAGACAGTTGGAAGGAGCCCACAATGGAAAAGGGTATCTCGTGGTTTCACAGACGTGGGCGCGGCTGGTAAACGCTGGAAGTCGTCGCCAACATCGACTTCCAGCAGAATCAGAACCTTCGCGACAACCTCTTCCCCAACTCTGTTGGATTCCGGAGTTGGGGCCTCGACGATTTAGTTTTAAGTGGTGTTTTCAGAAATTTTTAAGGCTGATTCCATCGCTTGGTCCCCAGGGCTCTCAGTACAGACAGCGAGCAAAGCTCAGTTTTTTTCTCCCCGATCCATCGCTCCAACCCACCAACCCCCACCCCCCCCCCCCCCCCCCCCCACTCGTATCGACGGAGTGAGCCAACAACCGTTGAACCCTCGATTGGAGTTTAGCGGACGTGTGGCTGCCCAGAGGTGTATGGGGCGTGTTTTCCACTTCGGCGGTCACTCATCGAGCAGGGGGATGTCCATCGATCCTGCTGATATTCTTCTTTCCTGCCACATGGCTCTGAACGTTCGTGTTTGTGCATATGCATCGGTATGACATCCCCAGCTGACGGAAATTAGTTAAAAAGGAGAAAAAAAGGCGACACTCTTGCAAACATCGATGTGCCAACATTCCCAGCCGCATTGCGAAAACACAACGCCAACAACGATATTCGGCGTTTACCAGCAGCGGCCTTTAATTCCACGCGTGCACGGTGCTACCGATCGCGCATCTTTGACCGTGGCTTTCAACTCGGTTCGATCTTTTGCTCACATCGAATTCTAATAGACCTGTAGCATTGTCTTCGTATCAGCTCTCGTCGATCACGCAATCCAACGAAGACTGGCAGTCGATCAACTCCAGACTTAGTCTTTCCCTTTCCTCGTCTAGGAGCCGTACTGCAATAAATCCGCGGCTGTCTCTTCTTAGATCGTGTTTCAGTTCAGCGTAAGAAAATTCATGCTTCCTCGCCGCCGCCTCGCTGTAATAGAAAGAATAGAGGAGAAGAAAATATCCACATACCCTGAGTTCAGAAACCGAACTCGCGAAACCCCCCGACGCCGAAATGATCAGCACATGTCTACCCGCCTCGTATTTCTTAACACCAAAAGCCACGTCTTCACTTTTTTGATCCCGATAAACCCGAGATAGCCCGCGGGGCACAATGTGCCGTTACAATTTACCCCGAGATGAGGGGTATATTGTAACATCACCATCTACCCCGTTTCCTTATTGAGTCATCTAAGGTATTCTTAGCAGTTTTCGTTTTTCTCGGAACACGTCCTAAGAAACAGATGGAAAAGCCTCTTATCGTTAGGTGTCGGCATTGAATTGTTGGCGTGTTTGTTTTTCAACCCCCCCTCACCCCAAATGACACTGTGCAATGTATCCGTCCACCCCCCCCCCGCATTTTTGGAAGATCTCACTTACTTCATAAATGTTTTTCATAAAAATAACATTTTTACATTGAGAGATTACAATGAAGTCGCAAAATGGAAATGTCTGGACAATGACCACGTACCCGACGGGGTACATTGTGACCGGCACCCTGGCTGCGGGGTGTCCTGAAATCAACGTTTTGAAGTCGGGGCTTATGAAGATCCAAAATCGAAACACGGGGCAAATGGAGATCAAAATGCTTCGAATAGGGTGGATAGCATTTTCAAAAATCCGGAACGGGGTACCTCATAACTTTGCCGAGAAATAAAAACAAAAGACGCAAAACTAACTGATAATGGCAAAAAAGTACTTTAGAGAAACAATGCAACACAACACGTACCAAAGAAGCATCAAACAAAAGATCCATCCGAAGAGCTCTATTGTGAAAGTAGAAATGTGCGAGTCCTGAATTTTTGAGGCCCTAAACACTTTAAGATAAAGAATATCTCTATAAAGGAGTAGATTTTGATCTCCAAAAACAATTCACACATTCCAAACTGACATTCCACGATGAAGTGACAAAAAATTACATAGAACCCAAAATGGAGAAAAAAATCACGAATGAATCCATACTTATGTTATCATAAAAATATTTCTCATGATATTCAATTCCGTAAAAAAAAAAACGCAACACATTTGTTTTCTGATTTAAATGTTATTGCAACAAAACCATGTATTCCGAACAATTGTCTTTTGTAAGTAAATTTTTGTTAAAAAGTGAAAAATAAAATCATTCAAATAGGATGAATAGGATAGTTTCAAATTTAAATTGAATTAAAACAACAAAAAATGTAGTGGTCCGAGTTCATCATTTGAATTACTTAGCAAAATAAGAGTTAGAACGCCAGGGGACATGCGTTAAAGTAGACATAAGGATAACTACTTCTTTATTTGGGTTCCCTAACCCAACAAAACGATCCAAAAGGGCTCAAGTAATGAAAGGGGTAATCTATTTCCCCCCTTTAGATTAGGAGGATCCCTTCAACCTCTCCATACTGCCTTTACTTCAACATGGACAATTTGAATTATTTCATACATTATGTGCTTCCATTGAATGTATTCAATTCAATCAAGCATAAATTTGCTCATGAAAACCTGAATGATAGGCAACCTTATGGTTGTGAGTCAGAGAGAGTAACGTGGGATTCAATATTGTGAGAAATAATTGGCTTCCATTTCATCACAGGAGTAAATATGTCAAGGAAAGTTGAAAGGACTTTATATGCATTTATGTGCTAAGGAAATCATGATGGTATCATTAAAGGAAGATTCTTGTATTCAAATTTTCATGTATTCGTAGATAATACTATTCTATTGTCAATAAAAATTACACATTAGCTCTATGCACAATATAACTAGACTTTCTTATGACTTCATATGTGCAAAAAAGAAATGCACTCAAAAATTGGTCGTAGGAGTAATAATAAATGGTCTCATTAGACCCTTAAACTAAGTCACATAGTTTTAATATGGATTAAGATGTCAAAATGCATTTTCATCCAATGAAGTAATCATTGCATGGAAGTGGAAACTTGAAACGGTGAAATAAAAAGATGTAGTAAGTTTTCATTATGAACTTCTACTTGAATACATTCAGAACATAGGTTATTTGAATGGTGATATCTGGACATATACATTTCCCAACGTATAGCACTTGAAGTCATCAAACTTGAGTTTGTGAGGAACAATAAAATAAAAAATAACATATTTTCAAGAAAATGTTTTTTTAGTAAAAATTTTATTCATTTCTTTGAATACATTGATTTTATCCATGATTGTACATATTTGATGATTACATACTTGGGAATCAAGACCTTAAAAAATAAACACATAGTAAACGACATTTTAAACAACTTTTTTCTTGTTAGATCCTCCGAAAAACGTTTAAAGAAAACAAAAAACAGGATTATGTGGTTTCGTAGTACGTGTTATATGCATAATAGCATGTGCTACAAACAAATCTTGTAAAATATTACATGGACACCATAAACTTAAAAATTCCATATGTTGTTTTATTTGGTTATGACAACCCATCATGTCAGCATCAAAGGGTATTTGTATGCCATCACCAATTAATATCATGAATGTTTTCTTAAAAATGTGCAAGAGTGAAAAATCAATGTTCTTAGGTTCCATGTGGTACTAATCAAGGTGTTATGGTGACAAATCCCCTCGCAATGCAAAAAAGGGAGGATGCTTTTCTAACATAACATTTATTTCTTACAACCTATACATATCATCCTCACATCATGGCAAAGCTCCATGGAACATGTTATCTTCAGGATGGCAAAATTCATGCAATTCCACACAATAGTATTCCAGGTGTCCTTGATGTACTACTTTCTTCAACGTTGATACCATGGTTTCAACTCATTGAAACATTGTTATTACGTGTAATCCGTGGTTCAAACATCATTCCACACATTTTCGAGATATGGTTAATCATTCCCTTTTAGTACACTACAATACTTGTAAAAAGTGCAACTTGTTTAAGTATGGTTCCCAGAAGCTCACATCTAAATGTTTACTTCTCTTAACACTCGATCCTTCGTGGAAGTCGAAATGTTCAGTCCATGGTTCCGAATTGAATTTGTGTGGTTCTAAAGGAAATTTCATGCATTGTGAATTTTCTTTTGAAGCCTACATATGTCCCTTGAATTATGTATCGGTTGTTTTGTATTTCTTATTCCTCTTACATAAAGCATGTGTTTTGCAACGCCTTGTTTTCTTTTAATAAACGTCGATATGGAGGGCAAATTTGAGATAGGGTTAAGGTCGCCCTTAGCTCGAAGATGCCCCCCTCTCCCTCCCCTTCCACCCACCCGCAAACCCCACTAGTGTAATGGGGAAGTGTATTGGGAAGTATATTGGGAGGACAAGGTTTTTTTGCACTTGCGTCATGGCAGGTCTGAACCTCCCTCTAAATAGACTTGTTTTGAGAAGACGGCTCCCTCAGCTACACTCTCTTCAGATGGTGTACAAGAGGGTGTAGCCAATACATAGAATATCAGAAGACTTCTGTACATCTGTATTACGTACTTGTAAATCGTTGGTTTCAAGCATCCGTCGTCTCTCACTTTGTGTACGTAACTTGCTATAAGGTTGTACACAAAGGGTTGTGTACTTCTACTCCGCCACAATGGGATCCAAAGTAGAACCCCCTTCCCCCGCGCAAACCCTGTAGAGTACTGGGGAAGTGTATTGAGGGGAAGAGGTTTTATCGAACTTGTGTAACTGTAGGACTGTACCTCCCTGTGAATACACCAGTTAAAAAAAGAAGGCCCCCTCTGCTGCACTCTCTCATACACCACCCCAGGACACTTTTAGACTTCTGGGGGTGGATCTTTATACAAGGACGTCCCCCTCTCAAAGTGGATGAGTGTATTCTAGGAGTATATCTTGTAGACAGAGAAAATGAAACGTACTTGTGTAAATCTACATTAAGTACTCAAAAACCTTCAATTTTAGGATCCAACGTCTCTCTCTTTGTCCATGCAACCAAACTTGAGGCTGTACACAAACAGTAAAGTGTACTAAGACTTTGCCACAATGGGATCCCAAGTGGAACCCCCCCCTCCGCCTGCCCCCGCAAACCCCGAAGTGCATTGGGGATGTGTATCGGAGATTGTATTGGGAGGACGAGGGTTTTTCATACTCGTGTAATGGCAAATCCGTACCTCCCTCCAAATACACTAGTTGAAGAAAGACGGCTCCTCGAGGTTAACTCTCCAATACACCATCTAAGTGAAATTTTAATTGCGGGAGGGGGGGGGAGAGGGGTGGGATCTAAATACAAGGACTCTCATGGGAGTGTAGCTAGGAGTGTATCTGGTAGAAAGAAAAAAACATACTTGTGTACATCTACATTAAATACTTATAAATGATTGATTTCAAGTATTCGACACCTCTGTCTTTGTCTACGTAACCAGCTATGAGGCTATACACAAAGATTTTAGTGTGATTCAACTCCGTCATAATGGGATCCCAATTGGACTACCCCCACTCCCTGCCCCTCCCCGCAAACCTCCTACAGTATTGGGGAAGTGTATTGGGGAGTGTATAAGGGGGGACTTGCAATAGGCAGGTCCGCATCTCCCTCCAAATACACCAATGAATAAAATGAAGGCTTCTTGCGCGACACTCTCCAATACACAAACCCAGCATAACTTTACCTGTGAGGGGGAGGGGGATCTTGATACATGAACTCCCCCCTGAGAAGGGAAAGAGTGTATTCCAGGAGTGTAGTTGGGAGTGTATCTCGTAGACAGAAAAAAAAAAACAGATTTGTGTACATCTACATTAACTACTTATAAGCCTTCAATTACAAGCATGCAACATCTCTCTTGTTTTCTACGTAACCAGCTATAAGCATGTACACAAAATGTTATATGTGCTTTAATATCGCCATAATGGGATCCGAACTGGACCCCCCCCGCAAACCCCCTCTTGTATTGGGTATGTGTATTGGGGAGTGTATTGGAAGGAAGGGGTTTTTTCAGACTTGTGTAACGGTAGGTCCGTACCTCTCTCCGAACACACTAGTTAAAAAACAAGGCTTCACCAGCTATACTCTCCAATACACCAACCCAATACACTTGTACTAATGGGGTAGGGGATGTGTAGACAAGGACTCCCCCACCACCGAAGTGTATTTTGGGAGTGTAGCTAGGAGTGTATCTGGTAGAGAGGATAAAAACAAACTTTTGTACATCTACATTGATTTCTCATATGCCATCGATTACATGCATTCGATGTATTTCTCTTTCTGTATGTAATTTGATGCAAGGCTATGCACAAACATTCTTGTGTACTTTGACTCTATCAGAAAGGGATGCCAAATGGACCCCCCCTCTTTGAAATGCCCTGATGTATAGGGGAAGTGCATTGGGGAGTGTATTGGGGGGACGAGGTTTTCTTGGATTTGTGTAAGGAAAAGTCCATACCTCCCTCCTAATACACTAGTTGAAAAAACAAGGCTTCCCTAGCTACACTCTCTAATACACCAACCCAATACACTTTAACCTGAGGAGGGGGGAGGGAATCTATGTATAAGGCCTCTCCCCCCTCCTCCCCCCCAAAAGTGGAAGAGTGTATTGTAGGAGTATAGCTAGAAGTGTATGTGGTTGGCAAGGAAAACAGACTTGTGTACATCTTCATTTATTACTCATAACTTGTTGATTACAAGCATCGGATGTCTCTCTCTTTATCTACATAACCAGCTATAAGGTTGTACACAAACATTTTTGTGTACTTTGACTCCGCTAGAATGGGATCCCAATTGGACCCCCCATCGCAAACCCCTTAGTGTATTTGGGAAATGTATTCGGAAGTGTATTTGAAGGGACAAGGTTTTTTTTGGACTTATGTAAGGACATTTCCATACCACCCTCTGAATACACCAATTCAAAAAAGAAAACTCCCTTAGGTACACTCTCCAATACACCACCCTTATACACTTTCAATTGTTGGGGGGGGGGCATCTTGATACAAGGACCCTCCCCCAAAGTGGAAGAGTGTATGGCGGAAGTGTAGTTGGGAATGTTTGTAGTAAACTGAAAAAAAACATACTTGTGTACATCTACATTCAGTACTCGTAAACCACCAATTTAAAGCATCTAAATTCTCTCTATTTGTCCACGTATGTAGCTATCAAGCTTTACACAAACAATTTAGTGTACTTCAACTCTTCCACAATGGGATCCCATCTGGACCTCCCCTCCCCTGCGCAAACCCCTTACTGTATTAGAGAAGTGTATTGAGGAGTGTAATGAGGGTAGGATGTTTTTCGGACTTGTGTAATGCCAGGTATGCATCTCCCTTCGAATATAGTATTAAAAAAAGAAAGCCCCCACAGCTAGAATCTCATATACACCACCTCAATACACTTTTAACTATTTGGATGGGGCATCAGGATACAAGGACCTCCCCCCAACTATGAAGTGGAAGAGTGTATTATGGGAGTGTAGTTGAGAGGGTATCTGTTACACGGTAAAAAAATAGAATTGTTTACATATACATGAGTTGCTTATAAGGCGTACACTAAGAGCATCTAACGTCTCTCTCTTTGTCTACGTAACTGGCTATAAGGTCTTACATAAAGCGTTTGGTGTACATTGACTCCACCATAATGAGATCCCAACTAGAATCCTTTCCCCTTCTTGCACGAAACCCCCTAGTGTATTGGGGAAGTGTAATGGAGAGTGTATTTGGGGAAGGAAAGTATTTTGGAATTGTGTATAGGCATGTCTGCATCTTCGTCCAAGTACACAATTACAAAAAAGAAGTCTTCCCAAGATACACTCTCTTGTACACCACTGTAAGACACTTTTGAGTGGGGCGACAGGGGGGGGACTCGTGGAGTACCACGTCGATGACACAAGTGAAGATAAGCGAATGGAAGATTGACCCACCCATTGAGTGTCAGAATGTTTTGCAAACGCCTTAACCTTCCACGTTACGCCTGTTTGGAGTTTAATATAATACATGTACTCATGAAATTGTACAAAAATAGCACAAAACATAAAATGTGTACAATGTATATCTCATCAGAAGCAAGGAAATGTTTAAGTGGTTTTCAAAGATTGTTGACATGGAAATAATTTTGGTGATGTTTTGAATGAACCCTGTTGTAAAGAAAGATAATGGAAATTCAGGTGTTTATGTGCACATGATTGTGTATGATCTTGACTATAACAAGTTTTTTCCTAGAATCATTATCTACGTTTTAGGTTGCTTTCTTGGAAGGATACTAACCATTTGCTCTTTTCCTGTACACACATTGGCAAGTGTATTGATTTGGGGTGATGGGGCATAAATGCCATTTTCCATCACATGTTGATAGTAAAATGCAAGTAACTTAAACCCCATAAAAAACTTTAAGTATTTCCCTAATCTCAATTAGAATCCATAAGGCATGTATGAATCATGCGTGGTTTATGAGCATCTTTCTGAATGTTATGAGAATTTGTGGGTACATTGAAAGGATGAACAATTATTCAATTTGCAACTATTATTATTACAAAAGCTTACTACAAAACAACATGTAGACCCATATGACCTCTGTCATGAAAAGTATCCCATAATTATCTTCTCATATAGGTGCCACAACGTATTTGGTATGCTTCAAGCACGCCATTTTTTGAGTGGAATAAGAGAGACGAGTGATTCTAAATTATGTGTATCTCATTGATACAAGAATTTATTCGAATATAGCAACCGTCCATATGTATAAAATGACATGATTTTATGTGATGTCAATTGGAAGAACGTTTCTTTATGTGTTGGGTTGAAGGCTTAATGATTGGTCGCTTACAAATCACACCTCATCATTGTTACAATGGAACGTTTCCTTTGTCTCTTTCTGTATTTCTTATTAAAATCACATTTAAAACCTTGTTTTCCATTCAATAGACCTTGCATAGAATTCATTTCGAAATTGTTTTGTAATACGATGTCTTTTGAAAGAATTCCATTGTTGTATTGAATAATTTTGCTCATTATCAAAACAAGATTAAGAATTTGTTTTATGCATAATTAGTGTGTTCAAGTAATGAGATCATTTATGAGAATCCGGTAGGGAAAAGCGATTGGATTAGAGTTCCTTTTTATAGCACTTTTTTGTTCCCATCAACCATCCCAATGTGAAAACATCCTCTTTCATTAAACTAGTTGAAATGTATCTAGATGACATGGATGATTTCTTTAAAATTCAGTTGATTCTTACGGTCACTAATGTTGTAAGATGAAATGAAAGATTCAGTGCCGATGGATTCTAAAATAGGACCATGCAAAAGGTCATATTTTCTGTAAACAAATCTCAAACAAAGGCACTTATTACATGCATTGTAGTATTCTAGATGAGTGGGTCACGCTTTGAACATTATAGAATTTTATGAATTGTTGATTTAGAAGGATTATCTAACACAACTGAAATGTGTATGATCAGTTAAAAGACTAATGAAATTTCTCTTTATTTTATTTGCCTCAAGTATGTGAAGATCTCTCATTCATCAATAGAAGGACATTAAAATGTTGACATGTGAGATGTTCACATGGTATAAAAAATGTGTTTCTTATGGGTTGTTTTCAATGTTCCCTTTCTCTCAAGATCAAACATGTATCAAATATGAATATTGATTTTTTAGTTGATTTCGTATAGGATAATGATTTTAATGATCAAATTTATGAATTCTTTCAAAGGATTATTTCATTTTGTCATCAAAATCCCTTTGTTATTGTTTTTCTGAACTCATGACTTATGAGTGAATTATGA
The DNA here is from genome assembly GCA_023375785.1 of Penium margaritaceum. Classification (NCBI taxonomy): domain Eukaryota; kingdom Viridiplantae; phylum Streptophyta; class Zygnematophyceae; order Desmidiales; family Peniaceae; genus Penium; species Penium margaritaceum. The sequence continues at coordinate 38,390 of SZWC01003267.1, forward strand.
ATTATGTTTTTTTATACCATCCCAATGGCAATTTTATAATAGAGAATTGGGGCTCTTTCTCTTATACATATGATTTTGATGTACACCGTTGTTGGAGATTGGGACATGAAGAAGAAAGATAACTCGTATGAAAGAAGACACGATGGACGAAGACCTCTTTTTAGCTTTATTGAATCAATTTTTCAAAAACATTCATGTTTATTGATACTTAGTTTTTTTGTTTTTTTATTTCTTTCTTAGCTTTATTCATGGTTTAAAGCTAGATTTAATGTCTTTCGATCCTCTAAGTTTCATATTCGTCTTAAGGAAATGAATTTTATGATTAAAATAATGTATATTTTTGGATTTCTCACATGTTTAAATGTTCTTTCTTAATAATATTGCATCTAGATCTTTAGATTATATTATGTTGACCTTAATGGTTGTCAGACATAAATTGACCTATTTATTTACGTGTCCCCTGTTTGAATTGTGATAACAATATCTACTTTGCTCGTGCCGCTATGTGTTTTTTATTGCCATTTCCTATTGATTTCTCTTAGTTCTTTGACTTCTCGCAGGGCCGTGTTTTTTTTCTTCATATCATCACGAAAGTTCAGTGTTGAATGGTCTTGTTCTTTTACCAGGGTTGATGCGCCCTTTCCGTCCGGCGATTACTCGATAGACCATTTTTGTTTGGTGAAAATATGGAATATCGACTGACTGATATCTACTTAATGCATCTTGTCACAAATATAAGCTTTTTATACCCCTAAGTGAACTCCTCAGAAACCTCCCCACTTTGGGCGTGGGTAGGTTCCCAGACTCTGGAAACGCAAAAGAAGGAAAGGTAACAATTTGATAATATTTGACAAGCATGACTGGAACTTTAGTTATATAGAGTATTCCTTATTTTTAACAGGCTATTTGATTTGCGCTATTCTCTGTACGCATTCAATTCGCCATTTTTTCTCCTCTCCCGCTGAACGAACTCGTGCGTTGATGGCACTGTCGACACAGGGAGACGAGATAGCCGGTGCTGGCGACGGACTTTCACCCAGACCTCACACGATAGGAACGAAGTTTGTCCAAAGAAGCCCCAACCTCGCTCACTGCCCGTGGATCGTGAGCCACGCATTTGCAGCACGCGGTTCCCACCACCCCCCACTCCGCGTCTCTCTGACCATTGTCCATGCAGGGCCATCATTGTTCATCTCTTTCTTGTCTATCCTCGATGCGTGTCCAAGATCCCGCCTTTTGCCAGCGCGACACACCGTGCGAACAAGGTGAGGGGCGGCGAAGGCGAAGGAGACGGGACTGGCCGGAGGCGGGACGAACGGCACGAGGCGGGAATTCAACCACCGGCTCCCGGATCTGGACGAGAGGCCTGCATCAATACCGACGGCGGTAGCAGCAGCAGCAGCAACAGCAGCCCCTTCACCAGCAGCAGGGGCGGCAGCAGCGAGTTGCCCTTGCGTGAATTCCCGTCGAGCAAGACCGGTGATGTCGAGCGGGTCGCAAAGGGGAGGCCTTTTTTCTCCCCATCGTCGTTCTCTTCTGTGACTAGGAGAAGCAGCTGGTTACTTCTGCAGCCGCTGCCTGGCAAGCAGGATTGTCACATCTGCTCGCACGACGTCGCTGCGTGTGCTGGTGCTCGCGGCCTAGCGGATTTCACGTTGGCGGTGTCGCCAGCCTCCATACTAGCGGCGCGGTCTTGTGGCGCTCCTGGTCGTGTCCTCGGGCGGTTGGTCGTCCTGTGCGACCGTCTGTGCGCTGTGTTTTGGCATCCCCTGCGGCGAGGCTCCACCTCATCGCCTACCAGCTTGACAGCCGTGGCAGATGCAGCACCAGTGGCAGCGGCACGAGGAACAGCGACGGCAGAAGTGGCAGCGGACAGGGGTAGGGTGTTGAAGACAGCGAGTTGGAGGCCCGCTCTGTCGGCAGCCGTGCTCTGGAATAGTGGCTCGCACCTGAAAAGAGCGCAGCAGGGTGGCACCGTTGCACAGCAGGGTAGCATCTGCGAGTACTAGTGTAAAATCTGAGGACAGCAGATTGTTTCCCAGTCTCCCGCGCGTGTGCATGCACGCCAAGTGCGTACTTCTCTGGCCTAGGGCAGCAGATTTCAGCGAGAGCAGAGCATTACTCAGGTTTCGAAACAAACACCTCACGACACAGCTCAGCACAGCACAGCACAGCACAGCACAGCACAGCACAGCACAGCACAGCACAGCACAGCACAGCACA
>SZWC01003267.1:49298-87609 GCA_023375785.1 Penium margaritaceum
CACAACACTCCCCCATGACCCGATGGTACGCATGTCCATACGCGTGCAGCACTGGTACAACCACATAGTGAGTGACACAGACAGATGAGACGGCAACGTACATCCCACACTCAACCACTGTCACGCACGGGGCGAAGCCCAACAGAACGAATGGCCACCAGGAACTTTCCGCGTGCAAGTGCCTTCGTCAAGAAATCAGCTCGCTGCAAGTCAGTGCCAACCCACATGATGGAGATCACGCGTCGCTCCACCAGATCACGAACGAAGTGATGCTCAACCGCAATGTGCTTTGTGCGAGCATGAAAAACACCAGAGTTCTCCGCAATGGTGAGAGCACTCTGGTTGTCGCAACGCAGCACAATGGCGGGTACTGACTGCCCAAGCTCAAGAAACAAGCGCTGCAGCCAAACTGCCTCAGCAGCCCCTGCCCCCAAAGCCACATACTCTGCCTCTGACGAGCTACGTGCGATGCAGCCCTGCTTCCCGCTTCGCCAAGACAAAGCAGTACCACCGAGCAGGAACACGTAGCCAGTGCGACTGCGCCCGTCGGGACTCCAAGCCTAGTCGCTGTCAGTGTAGCCGTCAAGGACTACCGAACACTGCCGACGAAAGCAGAGTCCGAGATACGGCGTGGAAACCACGTACCGTACCACTCACACAGCCGCTTGGAGAGCTCTTGCACGTGGAGCCTGCGAGAACTGAGCGAGGAGGTTGACGGCGAACGCGATGTCGGGACGCGTGGTCGTGGCCAGGTACATCAGAGATCCGATCAGACGGAGGTACAAGGTCACGTCCACTGTCTCCCCCAGCTGTGTACGGTCATCCACCTTCAGGGCATCCTGCCCATCAGGTGTGATGGGTGTGGAAGCAGTGGGCACTGCACCAAGGAGATCGCTAAAGCGCTCCCCCACGACTCGTGCATATCGGGCCTGATGCAGTAGTAGTGTCCGATGTCTGCAATCACGTACAATCTCCATACCGAGAAACACCGATGCAGGACCGAGGTCCTTCATCCTGTAGGCGGTCTGCAGGACAGCCTTGGCCTCCTTCACGGCCTCCAGGGACGGAGACGCAATCAAAAGGTCATCAAAATATACCAGGATGGCTGTGAGACGCTCGGGTGTCGGCAGGATGAACAGCGAGGGGTCAGCCTCGCTCTGTACGTATCCTGCACGAGTCAAGGTGCCTGTGATCTCCCGGTTCCAACACCGTGGAGACTGCTTGAGGCCGTACAAGGACTTGCGCAAGCGCCAGACCTTGTCACCGTCCTCAAAGCCTGGTGGCTGAGCCACGTAGATCTCCTCATCCAGAGAGCCATGGAGGAACGCGTTGTTCACATCCATCTGGTGTAGTTCCCNGTAGTTCCCAGTCATGCTGAGCCACTACACCGAACAGAGCTCGAGCTGAGGTCATGCGGCCGACAGGGGCAAAGGTGTCAGTGTAGTCAACTCCCTCAATCTGAGAGAACCCCTTGACGACCAAGCGGGCCTTGTAGCGTTCCAGTGAGCCATCAGGCTTCACTTTCTTGCGAAAGACCCACTTGACCTGAATCGCCTTCCTCCCCGGGGGAAGATCGACCAGCTCATATACTCCGTGCTCTCGGATAGCGCGAAGCTCATCCTCGCAAGCAGCTCGCCAGGCATCAGAATCCTGCGATGAGAGAGCCTCCCTCAATGTACCCGGATCAGGGGCCAGAGAGGGGGAACTCTACGTGGCAAGTGCAGACGCCACAGTGTCAGGCCTGACAGCCACGAGGTCAGCTGCTACGTCACAGGCGATATGGAACTCGCGAGTGACCAGATCGTGCCCGATGGGGCACGCTGGGTGTACCTCTGTAGGCTCAGTGCGGGCACTCAGGCCTAGGGCCTTTGTGCCTGGATCACCGCTCGCGATGCTGCGAGTGGGGCGCCTGGGTGCGTGACCCGAAATCCGCTGAGCTCCGGAATCCAGTGGTCGAAGGCGACCACCGGGCTCACGAGAGTAACCGGAGGTCGAGGGACGCGCAGCAGGCGTACAGACGGGCACGTCCACAGGGTCAGGGACAACCGCAGCAGGTGAGGACTCAGACGAGGCAGCAGGGGATGCCGTGCGAGGAGACACGTGTGTGGGGGACCCAGAGCTGGGGGTGTCAGCGGGTAAGGCCGGCCCGGACACTGAAAGAGTGTCAGTCGAAGCAGGGACAGGCGTGGGCCGGACTGGGTTAGACGCCTGAGCAGGGGTGCTAGCAGGGACAGGTGGTGATGCAGGAGGAGGCGTGAGGACCGTGGTGCCTGTAGGGTGTGAAGTGGGCAGCACAGGCGATATCTCTGGGCCAACGGCAATAATAGCCGGGTCGTCAAGTGCTGGAGACCGAGAGGGGGCTCGAGCGAACCCATCAGCCTGGCGACCAGTGGTCGACGGCGGAGGAATCTCCCCCATCCGCCGAGAACTCTCACAGGAAGGGACGTGGGCGGCAGAGAAGGCTGTGATGGAAGTCAGATCACGGTAAGTGAGTGACTCAAAAAACAGCGCGTCCTGAGACTTTATGACACGACGGCGAGTGGGGTCCCAGAAGCGCCAGGCCTTCGACCGCGGGGAGATGCCGATGAAGGCACACAAGCGACCCCGAGGGGAGACCTTGGACCCCTGCTGGTCCTCGTTGTACCACACGAAGGCCAGGGAACCCCAAACACGAGCGAGGCGAAGATCAGCACGGCGGCCAAACCAGAGCTCGTACGGTATAATATGGTCCGGAAGCGGACCATGCGGGAGGCGGTTCCAGACCCAGGTCATGTAGGAGAAACCCTCGAAGGCGAAGGACTCCGGGAGACAGCACTCAGACCGCATGGCGCGGACCGCATCCTCCATGGTGCGGTTCCAGCGCTCAGAGACACCGTTCTGCTGTGGGATGGCAGGAGCGGAGACCTGGTGAAAAATGCCGTGCTCAGCAAAGAAGGCATCCATCTCACCGAGGAACTCGCCACCGCGATCCGATCGGAAGGTGTGTAGCGTGTGGCGAGACTGACGCTCAGCGATCACGAGCCAGAGCCGAACCGCAAGGGCGGCGTCGCTCTTCTGACGCAGACTGTAGACCCACCGCATCCGGGTGAAGTCATCAGTCANTGTCAGAACATATCGGCCCCTCTCGGACACGGACTCAACCGGGAGAGGACCAAGCAGGTCCGAGTGGACCAACTCGAGGGGCCGCAGTGCTCGTGAACGCGAATCAGGGTAAGTGCACCGGTGCATCTTACCCTGAGCGCAGAAAAGGCAGTCGGTCTTGGGTGGCTTCTCGAAAGAAGCCACGTCAAGACCAAGAGCGGGCTGTTTCCGGATGAGCTTCGACACAGTGTCGGAGCCCACGTGACACAGACGGCGGTGAAGCATTCTCTGGTGGTTTGGGGATAGAACACCAGTGACAAAAACGCGACCAGAGGACGTAGGGGAGCGAGGGGAGGACGGCCGAGCAATGCGGTACAGGTCATCAACGACTGAAGCACACAGAACAATGCTACGAGTGTCAGAAGCAGTCACAGTCGCCGAATCAGCAGTGTGCTCAACTGAGAGACCCATCAGAGTGCAGGCACGCACAGACAGCAGCTGAGCTCAAGATCAGGTACAAATAGCACGTCAGAGAGATACAAGGGGCTAGACGGACCATCGAAACACACAACCCCAACACCGTGGACGGGTAAGGACTGACCAGAGCCGGTGCTAACAGAACGAACAGTCGTGACGGGACCAAGAACCACAAAGTCACTGCGACCACACGTCATGTGGTGAGTGGCACCGGAATCGATGATCCAAGTGCCACTGGAGTCACGACCGGTGGACGTCACTGTACAACGAGCAATGGAACACTCGGCATCAGAGGGACGCTGAGCCGTCAGTGGGACGGAACGACGTACATCACGAAGGTGAGACTCATGGATCCAGTCTGTGGAGTCAGGCCCATCCTCATCACATGCGGACTGTGCTCCCCCACACGTATCATCACGAGTCACGAAGGTGGACGAACAAGCAGTCTGTGACCCACTCGACGATGACAACACACTCGCACCTCCCTGTAAGCGAAGCGCCAGAAGATGACGTAGCTATGCGATGGTGCGGTCACGTGGGTCTGGATCACTGCTGCTCGCTGGCGAGGACGCAGGAACAGCTGCAGTCGTAGTCGCCGCGCATCCCGAGGAGTGTGCGGACGACGTCCCGGGCACGGTACGAGCAGCATGGGCCGCCTGAAGTCCGCGGGTGATGCGCCCCCATTCAAGCGGCTGCTGACACTCGGTGTAGCGATGGGCACCTCCACAGTTGTAGCAGTGGACGGAATGCCCACTGCTACCATTGGATGACGACTGCTGCTGGCCCGATCCGCGCTTCCTGTTCTTCTTCTTCCCCTGGGCGGCTGCTGCGACGCCCTGCGTGGGTGTAGACGGGGTCGAGGAGGAAGAGGAAGATGAGGTCGTGGTGGAGGTGGATGAGGGTGACTGCAGGAAGGAAGATGGTGGTGAGGCAAGGACTGCTGCAGCGAGGGACGTCTCCTGATGTGCTACTGCAGCCTCGCGGGTCGACGTCACCTGGAGGAACAGCTGATGCGCCCAAGGGAGCAGCTGCATGGAGGCCGAGAAGGGCTCGAGAACGGCGTCGCTGTACCGGTCGAAGATGTCGGTGTACTCCAGGCGAACTCCGAGCATGATCGCCTGGAGAGCCCACAGCTGTGTGCCTCCTGAGGTACCCAGGCGCGTGTAAATACGCATGGCGCGTTGCCAGTAATCCGCCGCAGGCCCCGCTGGTCCCTGACGAAGCGAATGGAAAGTGCGGATGTGGGACGCACGCGTGGCGTGCGTCTCTGCGGCCAGTAGGGACAGCGCCAGATCCCAGCCTCCACGAGGATCAGCTCCGGTGCCTGTGCCAGCCTCGCCAAGGAAGGGGCGGAAGTCGACGACAGTCTCGCGTGGCATAGCGTAAAGAAGTCCTCGCATGGCCCGAGCAGCTGTCGACACCTGTGCTGGGTCTGTAGTCTGGTATGGGCTGTGGTAGTACGGCCAAACTCCCTCGGAGGTGGCCCACACCTGAAACAGGATCTCCCAGCAGTCAAACCCATCCTCGATGATGTACCGTGGGGGTGGTGCCTCAAAGTCCTTTGGCTGCCGCTCCGTGGGAAGAGCAGCCGCAGGCTGAGGAGGGCGAGAGACAGGGAAGAAACCTGGAAGGGGATAGTCACCGGGATAGTCAGGTGACGGTCGCACCGTAGGCACCACAGGAGATCTGGTGCCCGNCCACGAGGATCAGCTCCGGTGCCTGTGCCAGCCTCGCCAAGGAAGGGGCGGAAGTCGACGACAGTCTCGCGTGGCATAGCGTAAAGAAGTCCTCGCATGGCCCGAGCAGCTGTCGACACCTGTGCTGGGTCTGTAGTCTGGTATGGGCTGTGGTAGTACGGCCAAACTCCCTCGGAGGTGGCCCACACCTGAAACAGGATCTCCCAGCAGTCAAACCCATCCTCGATGATGTACCGTGGGGGTGGTGCCTCAAAGTCCTTTGGCTGCCGCTCCGTGGGAAGAGCAGCCGCAGGCTGAGGAGGGCGAGAGACAGGGAAGAAACCTGGAAGGGGATAGTCACCGGGATAGTCAGGTGACGGTCGCACCGTAGGCACCACAGGAGATCTGGTGCCCGTCTGCAGCTGACGGAGGCGCTCCTGAAGGACCCGGATGTCATGATCCGGGGAGTCGTCTGTCATGCCTGGCATGAATGGCTCATCATCCAGGAGGTCTGAAGGTGGTGGGTCAGGCCGAGCACCCGTACCAGGTCCCTGAGCCGACTGCTGTGCAGAGAGAGTGACGCCGGTAGCTCCCTCGGAACCCTGCCGTGGAGCTGAGGACTGGCCACGCTGAAGCTCAGTCAGCGTACGGGTGAGTGGGTCAGGTCGAGCTCCTATAGATGGTGCACGAGCTGACTGCTGTGTAGGGATCGCGATGTCGGCAGCTCCCTCGGAAACCTGCCGTGGGTCTGTGGACTGGCTACGCAGGAGCTCAGTCAGCGTGCGGATGGCCTCAGTCTGCTCCCGCTGGAGGCGGCGCATCTCAACCTGTTGGCTCCGCAGGTCCTCAATGGCCTGCGAGCGTGGGCTCAGGACGCCAGAGGAGGAGGAGGAGGGATCACCAGTCGCCTTCCCCTTGTCCGACTCCATGTCGCCTCTCAGTATAGACAGGCAGGTCAGGTTTGTTGGATTTCGAAACCGGCAGCGTTTCTCGAGGAGTTGAGACGCTGGCAATTTTTGACTCTCCGGCCAAAAATTTGTCTAAGTATGGTGCTGACGTCAGCAGGTGGTTGCTGACGTCAGCACGACCTGATGACATCAGCAAGCAGGATGCTGACGGCAGCGTCGACGCTGATGTTTCTTTTTTTGTTCCGCTCGCGGTCCTGCGCGAGCGTGCAGCCGCCCAGTGGCGGCTGCGCGGAGGCTGCGCGGAAGCTGCGCAGCAGCTTCCGCCTAGCTGCTGCTGCAGCTACGCAGGCAGCTCCAGCAGCAGCTGCGTGGCTACGTGCGTGGCGGTGGCAGCAGCAGCTGCACGCTGCAGCTGCTGCTGTTGCGCGCTGCAGCAGCAGCTCGCTGCCGCCGCCGCCCGCTGCTGCTGCTGCGCTGCCGCGCTGCCACGCTGCCGCTGCTGCTGCGCTGCTACGCTGCTGCTGCTGCCGCTGCTGCCGCCACTGCCGCTGCTGCTTCTGCTGCTGCAGCTGCGCTGCGGCTGCTGGTGCTGCTGCCGCCGCTGCGGCTGCTGTTGCCGCCGCCGCCGCTGCGGCTGCTGCGCTGCTGCTGCCGCGGCTGCTGTCACGCTGCTGCTGCGGCTGTGGCTGCTGTGCTGCTGCTGCTACTCAGCTGCGGTGGCGGTGGGAGAAGGGAAGCTGGCACCGCCGCCGCCACGCCTCTCTACTTGGTGGTACGCGTCGCTGCTGCTGTCTCTGCAGCTGCGAACTCACGTTGACGGCGGTCGACCATCTCCAACGGGTCCCAGAAGGTCTGCTACAGCGGTGACTCTCACTGCTGCTGCTCTGCTGCGTCTCTGCTGCGCAGCTCGGTGAGATCTGTCTCACAGCTCTGATACCATGAGAAACTACTAGGAAGCTTCCTAGCCTTGCTGCTGCTGACGTGGCGACACTGTCCAGTCAGCTGACGCACTAGCAAGCAGGCAGGTGCAAGAAACAGCAAGGATCAAGCTAGGGAGACGCGCAAAGTCTCATAAGCTTCAATAGCTTAGTAAATGCAGAGAGAAATCACAACTGACAGGTCCAGGGCATAAATACCTGCCGCGGCGCACAGCGGGTGTCGCACGCGGCAGTCCAAGAGCTGTCCTAAAACCGGCCCAAAACCACTGTTTTGGCCGTAACTCTGCGCACACATGTCAGAATCCTATGCCGTCTGAACCTAGACGTGCAGAATCAAAAGACGCACGCAACGACTGGTCACATGCATGCATCCATCGACTGACAGCGAGTATATAATGCAAAAACATGCAAATGGGCCTCATGCCCAGTCCGCCGAAAGGCGCCTGCAAGACGTAGAAGGCATAGCTAAGAGTCCCGGTGACATCTGGGGCTCTGGAACAGTGGTCGGTCAGCTCCAGACGGGTAGTCCGCCGCCTGTCGTCGCGCCGGTGTCACCAGGGCCGCCTGCCTCAGGGATCTGCACGAGTATATGCACGGCCGAGTGGTCACAGTAAACTGTACAGGAACGGCACAAAGCACAATAGCGGCAGTGTCAGTTTGTCCTAAAACCGGCTCAAAAACCACTGTTTTGGCCGTAACTCTGCGCACAGGCATCCAAACGCAACATCGTCAGAACCTAGAGATGCAGAATCTCGAGCCGGACGCTACGACTGGTCACACGCACAAGTCCGGCATCGATCGGTGAACGGNCAATACAAAACATGCAAATCAGGCTCAAGAGCCAGTCCACCGAGAAAACTCCAGCGCCTGCAGAAAAACTGCAGAGCACCCGAGCAAGCACCCGGGACGTCGTGGCAACCGTCTGGCAGCTGCTAGTGGCTGGATCCACCAACCGTCAGTGCTCCGGCGCCAGCTGGACCCGTAGCTGCCACGGCTGTGGCTCATGACGGGTGGAAGCCACACATACCAACACTCCCCCTGGCTGACACAACCGTCAAGGCCACAATGGCTGAGCAAAGACAGGACAGGATGACTCGGGAAACCAAACATGGCAAGCACCAATCAAGCATGCCACAGCGCAAGGTCTCCTCGTGACAATGGTGCGCACCACCAAGTGCCCGGGTCTCGACCATGCACGAACGCAATCACACACACGTGTCAAACATCATGCAAAGAGACAAAGAAACAAGGTCTCCTCGTGACTCCGGAAGAATGTCTCCGGATATCCGGGTCTCGACCACATCATGCATGGATCACACATAGCACATGGGGACAAAGGGTCTCCACATCACACCGGTGGAACTCACCAGGTGCGCGGGTCTCGACCAGCATAACCTCAATCACAACGTCATGCCACATCCAAGCAAACTCGCTGTCCTCACAAGAGTGTCAGGCCAAAGCCCACACACCAACNATCTGCACGAGCATGGACACGGCCGAGTGGTCACAGTAAGCTGTACAAATGGACGGAAACAACTCACACCACAACACTCCCCCATGACCCGATGGTACGCATGTCCATACACGTGCATAACTGACACAGGTGCACAACAAGATGCTCAACAGTCCATGCTCACACACCCCACTCTTAGCTACTCTCAGGCAAGGGGCGCAGCCCGACAGAACGAATGGCCACCATGAACTTTCCACGCGCAAGTGCCTTGGTCAAGAAGTCAGCCCGCTGCATGTCCGTGCCGACCCAGATGATGGAGATCACCTGTCGCTCCACAAGATCACGCACAAAGTGATGCTCAACAGCAATATGCTTCGTGCGTGCATGAAACACACCAGAGTTCTCTTTAATGGCAAGAGCACTCTGGTTGTCACAGCGCAGAACGATGCAAGGCACAGACTGATGCAACTCACGAAACAGACGTTGCAGCCACACCGACTCAGCAGCCCCAGCCCCTAGAGCAACATACTCAGCCTCTGATGAGCTACGTGCGATACAACCCTGCTTGCCACTACGCCACGACACAGCGGTGCCACCAAGCAGGAACACGTAGCCTGTCCGACTGCACCCATCAGGACTCCACGCCCAATCACTGTATGTGTAGACGTCGACTACCACCGAACAATGCCGTCAAAAACAGAGTCTGAGGTACGGTGTGGACACCACTCGCACAGCCGCATGAAGGCTCTCGCCCGAGGAAACTGTGAGAACTGTGCAAGGAGGTTGACGGCAAAGGCAATGTCGGGTCGTGTGGTAGTGGCCAAGTACATCAAGGAGCCAATCAGACGCAAGTACAGGGTCACGTCCACTGTCTCCCCCAGGTCTGCGGGGTCATTCACCTTCAGAGCATCCTGCCCGTCAGGTGTGATGGGGGTGGAGGCTATAGGAACTGCACCCAGGAGGTCAGCAAACCGCTCCCCCACAACGTGGGCGTAACGTGCCTGATGCAACAAGAGTGTCCGTCGCTGATAATCACGCACGATCTCCATCCCCAGAAACACAGCTGCAGGACCAAGGTCCTTCATCCTGTAGGCTGCTTGGAGAACTGCCTTGGCCTCCTTCACGGCCTCCATAGAAGGAGACGCAGTCAGGAGGTCGTCCACGTAGACCAGGATAGCGGTGAAACTCTCAGCTGTCCGTCTGAGAAAGAGGGACGGGTTACCGTCACTCTGTACGTAACCGGCACGTGTCAGTGTACCAGTGATCTCCAAGTTCCAGCACCTCGGTGACTGTTTCAGGCCGTATAAGGCCTTGCGCAAGCGCCAGACCTTGTCACCGATCTCGAATCCAGGTGGCTGGACCATGTAGATCTCCTCCTCTAAGGTGCCATGGAGGAACGCGTTGTTCACATCCATCTGGTTCAGCTCCTAGTCGTGGTGAGCAACAACCCCGAACAAAGCGCGAGCGGTGGTCATGCGGCCAACGGGTGCAAAGGTGTCAGTGAAATCTACTCCCTCAACCTACGAGAACCCCTTGGCCGTCAAGCGAGCCTTGTAGCAATCCAGTGTGCCATCAGGCTTCACCTTCTTGCGAAAGACCCACTTGGCCTGTACAGCCTTCCGCCCAGGCGGGAGGTCGACAAGATCATAGACACCGTGCTCACGGATGGCTCTCAGCTAATCCTCACAAGCAGCACGCCACAGGTCTGCATCGTGAGCTGAGAGTGCCTCCTTCAACGTGTCTGGATCAAGCATCGTTGAGGGAGTGCTCCGGGTGGCTAAGACACACGCCTCTGGACTCTGTCTGACCACGACAAGGTCGGCTGCGGCATCGCAAGCGACCAAGAACTCTCGAGAGACCAACTCGTGGCCGACAGGACATGTTGGGTGCACCTCAGTGTAGTCATCCTGGACACTCAGGCCAAGGGCCTTCGTGCCTGGCTCGCCACTCTGAACACTACGAGTCGGGCGTCTGGGCGCAGAGTCAGCAGTCTGCTGAGTCCTAGAGGCCAATGGTCGAAGGCGACCGCCGGGCTCGCGGGAGTAGCCCGATGCAGTGCTCACCTTAGGTTGTGGGGAAGGTTGCTGAGCTAGAGCCGTAGGGGATATGGGTGCATGCACGGGAGTGGGTGTGACGGAGGGGACTGACACTGGTACGGGATCAGGTGTGCCAGAGGGGACCGACACTGGTACGAGATCGGGTGTGCCAGAGGGGTCTGACACCGGCACGGGATCAGGTGTGCCAGAGGGGACTGACGCTCGTACGTGATCAGGTGTGGCACATGGGACCGGCACAGGCGCGAGATCGGATGCACCAGAGGGGTCTGACACCGGCACGGGATCAGGTGTGCCAGAGGGTACTGATGAGGCGACTAGACCCACAGCCACGATGGCTGGATCGTCAGCAGCTGGAGACCGGACCATAGGTGAGGAGGCCCGGCCGGATCCATCCGCAGGACTAGACTCCCCCATCCGCCGGGAGGCCACACAAGCAGGAACGTGGTCGGCGGCCAGCGACAGAATGCTGGACAAGTAGCGATAGGTGAGAGCCTCAAAGAGGAGAGCATCTCGAGACTCGACAATGCGATGGTGAGCAGGGTCCCAAAAACGCCAGGCCTTCGACCGCGGGGAGATGCCGAGGAAGGTACACATGCGTCCCCGAAGTGAGACCTTAGACCCCTGCTGATCCTCAGTGTACCAGACACAGGCGAGGGACCCCCAAACGCGAGCAAGACGGAGATCAGCACGATGGTCGAACCACAACTCGTACGGTGTGACATGGTCTGGGAGTGGACCATGCGACAAGCGGTTCTAGACCCACGTCATGTAGGAGAAGCCCTCAAAGGCAAAGGACTCCGGTAGACCGCACTCAGACCGCATAGCGCGAACCGCATCCTCCATGGCACGCTTCCAACGCTCAGATACACCATTCTGTCGTGGTGTAGCAGGGGCGGAAAGCTGGTGAAAGATACCGTGCTCGGCAAAGTAGGCATCCATCTCGCCTAAGAACTCACCACCACGATCTGAGCGGAATGTGTGCAGGGTGTGACGAGACTGACGCTCAGCCATCACAAGCCACAGGCGGACCGCCAATGTGGCATCGCTCTTGTGGCGGAGGCTGTAGACCCACCGCATCCGGGTGACTTCATCAGTCAGGGTGAGAAAAAATCGACCCCGATCAGAGAGGGACTCGACTGGAAGAGGACCGAGAAGGTCCGAGTGGACCAACTCTAGTGGGCGCAGTGCCCGGGAGGAGGAGTAAGGGTAAGAGCAGCGATGCATCTTATCCTGGGCGCAAAAAAGACAGTCGGTCTTGGGCGGCTTCTCAAAGGAAGCTGCGTCAAGACCGAGGGCTGGCTGAGTGCGAATGAGCTTGGACATAGTGTCCGAGCTCACATCGCAGAGGCGACGATGTAACAAGCACTGGTGCTCAGGGGAGAGAACACCAGTGACACACTCGCGCAGAGGAGAGAGGTGGAGAAGAGACAGAGGGAGTGCAATGAGACACACGATACAGGTCATCAACGACAGAGGCACGAAGCACGATGGCGCGTGTGTCAAGAGCAGTCACTGTGGCAGAGTCAGCAAAGTGCTCAACAGTGAGACCCATCCTGGTGCATGCACGAACAGAGAGCAGGCTGAGCTCAAGAGCAGGGACAAAGAGCACGCCAGAAATGTACAAGGGGCCAGAGGGACCATCAAACCGCACAACTCCAACTCCCTGCACAGGCAACGACTGACCAGACCCTGTGCGAACAGACCGAACGGACGCAACGGGACCGAGCACAACAAAGCCACTACGACGACAGGTCATGTGATGGGTGGCCCCTGAGTCAATAATCCAGGTGCCACCCGGCTCACGACCAGTCGTCGACACTGAGCAACGGGCCACAGAACACTCTGCCTCTGCTGGATGCTCAGCACAGGACCCGGGACAACAACGAACAACACGGATATGTGACTCGTCAAGCCAGTCGGTACTGTCAGGTCCATCCTCATCGCAAGCCATCACAGCTCCACCACAAGCATCATCACGAGCAACAGAAGCAGTAAGACAAGCTGTATTGAGACCACTCGGCTGTGATAACATACTCGCACCTCCCTGAGTACGAAGCGCCAGCAGCTGACGAAGCTCCGCGATCGTGCGATCCCGAGGGTCCACATCAGTGCTACCGCCTGATGAAACGGATGCGTCTGCTACACTCGTGGTCGCGGCGCGCCCAGTCCGTGTGTCACGCGAGGAAATCCGCTGCGTGTGCGCCGCCTAAAGGCTGCGCATGATCCGAGTCCAGTCAAGGGGCTGCTCACACTCCGTGTAGCGGTGAGCGCCTCCACAGTTGTAGTAGTGGACAGAACGTCCACTGCCACTACTCGCCAGCTGCTGCTGCTGCTGCTGCTACTATCCCTTCCCACGTTGCTTCTTCCCCTTCTTCCCCTGTGCGGCCGTTGTAATGCCCTGAGTGTGGTCGCTCGGTGAAGAGGAGGAAGAGGAGGAAGCGGTTGAGATGGGATTGGTGAGTAGGGACCGAGGCGTAGGAGGCGTCACAGTCACTGCTGCAACAAGTGGACTCTGCTGATGGGCGATGGCAGCCTCATGAGCCGATGTGGCCTGGATGAAGTAGTGATGGGCCCAAGGAAGGAGCTGTAGTGACTCTGACAACTCAGAGAGAGCCACACGATCGAATCCCGTAAAGAGCTTCATGTGGTCCAAATGCGCCCCCATCATGATGGGGTCAAGTGCCCACAGCTGCATCCCGCCACCGGTCCCAAGGCGCATGTAAAGGCGCATCGCGTGCCTCCAGTAGTCAGCTGCAAGCTTCGTGGGACCCTGACGGAGGGAGGGAAACTCACGTAGTCGGGCCGCCCTCGTGGCATGGGTCTCCGCAGCGAGAAGTGTCAAAGCCAGCTCCCACCCCTGACGTGGATCTGCTCCAGTCCCGGTCCCGGCCTCACCAAGAAAGGGTCGCAAGTCGACCACAGTCTCCCGCGGCATGGCGTAGAGTAGAACCCGCATCGCTCTCGCTGCTGTCTGGACCTGGTGAGCGTCGCGGGTCTGGTACTGGCTGTGGTAGTAGGGCCAGACACCCTCAGAAACAAGGTCTCCTAGCAATCAAAGCCATCCGCACTATCGTAACGGGGTGGAGGTGTCTCAAAGTCCTTCGGTCGCCGCTCCGTGGGGAGGGCGATCTCAGGCTCGGGGGACGGTGGACGAGGTATGGGGAGCCCACCAGTGAGAGAAACACCAGCAAAGGTGAATGCTGCTGAACGACGCGGCTGATCCTGACGGTGAGAAGGTGGCGGAGTGGGAGGCTGTGATCCCAAACGTAACTCACGGATGCGCTCCTCAAGCACACAAATCTCGTGCTCGCGTGAGTCATCCTCAATCTCCTCCTCATCCCAGGAGTCCACCTGTGATGAGTGATGCTGAGGCCGCGGTGCTATNGGGAGCCCACCAGTGAGAGAAACACCAGCAAAGGTGAATGCTGCTGAACGACGCGGCTGATCCTGACGGTGAGAAGGTGGCGGAGTGGGAGGCTGTGATCCCAAACGTAACTCACGGATGCGCTCCTCAAGCACACAAATCTCGTGCTCGCGTGAGTCATCCTCAATCTCCTCCTCATCCCAGGAGTCCACCTGTGATGAGTGATGCTGAGGCCGCGGTGCTATGTAGGGCGTAGACTGCTGAGCAGATGGTGTAGCTCCAGTAGATCCTCCAGGTGGCTGCTGTGAAGCCATCGAACGACCCCGCTGTAACTCTGTGATTTCCTGCAATGCGTCGGACTGCCTCTGCTGCTGCCGACGCATCTCGTCCTGTGACTGACGAAGCTCGTCGATCATGCGTGACTGCGATCGCAGACTCATAACGCCCGAAGAGGAGGAAGAGGGGTCAACGAGTCCTTTGTCCTTGTCACGGACCGGCGCCATCTCAACGCTCAGTATGGGGCCAAACGTAAAAAATAATCCAAACAAGAAATTGACAGCGTTTCTCGAGGACTTGAAATGTCTAGAAAAATTGATGTTTTGACCCCAAAACTGTTGACGTCAGCAGAGTTGGTGATGACGTTAGCGTTTTTTACGCTAGCGAAAAAACGCTAGCTTTTTTTCGCTAGCGTTTTTGTCGCTAGCGTTTTTTACGCAAGCGGTTTTTTTTTTGGGTTACATAGTAACCCTATTACAGTCGCTTCGCGTGCCAAACGACGCCGAAAAAAATCGTGATTGGTGGATCAGTCATTTTCCTGACGTATCCACCAATCAGGGTGCAAATATTTGTCGGACTGTATGCCCCCCCACGTCCGCGGACGCACAGTGGGGGTCGGCAACCAGCAAGAAGATTACGGACATTGACCTAAATGTCCGGAAAGACCCCGGATAGTACGGAATGACCAGTCCGACGCCAAGACAAAAGGGTAAGGACTGTACGTTGGGTTGGGTCCAGCCCCTCGAGTCCACTGGCGAGCAGAATTTAATGTTGTTTTTTCCCCTCTATGTCGCTCCTCCTTGGCCTCGCCCTGTCCTGTTTCACGGAACTAGTCGTCATGGCAAACTCTTTAGACTCGTGAACCCGACTTCAAACAGGGTTAACATGCAAATGAAAGAAAAGAAATTCAACCAAATATACAGACGAAGGTAAACAAGTTTAATTTTGCCTAAAACTGCGTCATCTTTTCTTTTATAACATAAGGAAACATCCAAAATTCATCCAGATTTGTCGAAGATCATTCTTTTTGTGAAGTTCATAATAGACGTGTGAAACTATCATGTTCACAATAAAAGAGCATATTCATCTCATTTAAATGAATTCATCATCAGATAGAACTATACTCATAAAAAAGAACGAGACGAAATGCCTTTAGAGGTTTTTCTTCAATATGTTGGTGAATTGTTTTACATAATAGTGTATCGTCAAGTGCATTCGTTCAAATTTTGGTTGTCTTTTCGCTTTTAGATCCACAAGCTGGAATAAATCCAGCATAGCTTGAATTAATTTAGTCAGTCACCAAGGTAACAGTCACCAAGGTAGCAGCTTCCGGAAGGGAGCCCGGTGGGAGGGATTTTCTGCCTGGACCATCTTAAAAAACAAAAAAAAACAAAAAAAAACAAGAGGCAGGTGTTGCACGTACAGCGTGCATAGGATTACATAGTAACCGAGCAAAAGTAATCATATAACTATCTCTTAAGAGGCTAAATAGTTTCCCACAATCTGGACCACATAATGGAAGGTTTGCCATGAGACCTTATCTCGTCCGTGGAAGCCAAAACTGGTTGGAAATGGACTACCAAACTGCCACCCGCATTCGTTTAAACTATTTTTTTTGTTCGCCTATGTGTGCTCTTAAACATTGTGTATGGTTTGGGCGAACTCTTCTTAATTTACTTCAAGATATGCTGGATTCATTCCAGCTTGTGTGGATGTAAAAGTGAAAAAGAAATAACCAAAAATTGACCGAATGCGCTTGAGGATACACTATTATGCAAAAAAATTCACCAACATATTGAAGAAAAACCTCTAAATGCATTTCTTCTCGGTCTTTTCTATGAATATAGTTCTATCTGATGATGAATTGATTTGCATGAGATGAATATGTTAAGTTATTGTGAACATGATAGTTTCACACATCTATTATGAACTTCACAAAAAAATGATCTTCGACAAATCTTGATGAATTTTAGATGTTTCCTTACGTTATAAGGAAACATCTAATTAGTTTAGTTTAGTTTGCCATGACTAAAGAGTCATGGCAAACTATTTAGACACGATGAATTTATTATAGGCATGATTAAATTTACTTACCTTCGTCTATAACTTTGGTTGAATTTCTTTTCTTTCAATTGCATGTTAACCTTGTTTGAAGCCGGGTTCACGAGTCTAAAGAGTTTGCCATGATGACCAGTTCTGTGAAACAGGACAGGGCGAGGCCAAGGAGGAGCGACATAGAGGGAAAAAAAACATTAAATTCTGCTCGTCAGTGGACTCGACGTGCTTGACCCAACACAACGTACAGTCCTTACCCTTTTCTCTTGGCGTCGGACTGGTCATTCCGTACTATCCGGGGTCTGTCCGGAGATCTAGGTCGATGTCCTTGATTTTTTTCCTGTGGGCCGACCTCAGCAATGCGTCCGCGGACGTGGGGGGGGGCATACAGTCCGAAAACGTTTCGCACCCTGATTGGTGGATACGTCAGGAAAATGACCGATCCACCAATCACGATTTTCTTCAGCGTTGTTTGGCACGCGAAGCCATTGTAATAGGGTTACTATGTAACCCAAAAATAATTTAGGAAGAGTTCGCCCAAACCATACACAATGTTTAAGAGCACACATGGGCGAACCAAAGAATTAGTCTAAACGAATGTGGGTGACCGTTTGGCAGTCCATTTACAACCAGTTTTGGCTTCCACGGACGAGGTAAAGTCTCATGGCAAGCCATCCATTATGTGGTCCAGTTTGCGGGCAATTATTTAGCCTCTTACGAGATACTGATATGAAAACTTTTGCATTGTTACTATGTAACCCTATGCACGCTTTGCGTGCAACACCTACCTCTTGTTTTTTTTTTTTTTTGGGTTACATAGTACCCTATTACAATCGGTTCGTGGCCAAAAGATGCTTCAAGAAAATTGTGATTGGTGGATCGGCCGTTTTTCTGTCATATCCACCAATCAGGGCGCAAGAATCAGTTGGACTGTATGCCCCCCCCGTCCGCGGACGCAAAGGCGATGTCGGCCCAGGCGAAAAAAATCACGGACTTTGACCTCGAATTCCGGACAAACCCCGGATAGTACGGAATGAGGAGTCCGACGCTAGGATAGAATGGTACGGACTGTACGTTTAGGCCATCCAGTCGCTCCCCCTTGGCCTCGCCCTGTGCTGTTTCCCAGAACTGGTCGTAATGCTAAACTCTTGAGACTCGTGAACCCGGCTTCAAGCAGGGTCAAAATGCAATTGAAAGAAAACAAATTCAACCACCGTCATACAATAAGATAAATAAATCAAATCATGCCTATAACTACGTCATGTTATTTTTTTATAGAATAAGGAAACATTCAAGATTCATCCAAAATTTTCACAGATAATGGTTTTTTAAGTGAAGCTCATGATAAACGTGTGAAACTAGCATGTTCAAAGTACAAGAATAATTTAATATCATTTAAATAATTTAATCATAAGATAAAGCCATATTCTTCAAAAAGAGATGAAATACCTTTTGAGGTTCTTTTTCAATATGTTCGTGAATTGTTGTACATAATACTATACTTTCAAGCGCATTCGTTCACTTTTTGGTTTTTTTCCCTTGTATATCCACAAAATCTGGAAGAAAAACTAGGGTAGCTTGATGTAATTTAGAAAGAGTTGGCCAAAACCATACACAATGGGCAACACAAACATTAGTTTGAATAAATGTGGGTGACAGTTTGGCAGTCCATTTATAACCAGTTTTTGTTTCCATGGATGAGGTAAATTCTCATGGCAAACCTTCCATTATGCGGGCAATTATTCAGCGTCTTAAGAGATACCAATATGAATACTTTTGCTCGGTTACTATGTAACCATGTGCACGCTTTGCGTGCAACACCTGCCTCTGGTTTTTTTTTTTTGGGCGGTCACGCGAACCCTGCGTGACCAGTGGGGGTGACCTCGTCACCCCCTGCTCGCGGCTGCACAGGGGCTGTGCAAGGGCTGCGCAAGGGCTGCGCAGGCCTGCGCAGTGCCACGTAGGCCTGCGCAGTGCTGTGCAGTTTCTGCGCAGCTGCGCAGCACTGCTGTGCAGTAGTAGTGCTGCGCAAGCTCGCAGCTGCGCGGATCTGCTGCTGCTGTGCTGCTGTAGCCGCTGCCGCTGCTGCAATGCTGCTTCGCTGTTGCTGCTGCGCTGCTGGTGCTGCTCGCGGCTGCTGGTGCCGGCGCAGCTGCAAGCTGGTGCCACTGCTACTCCTTTTTTTTGTTGCGCTGCCACTGCTCGCAGCCGCCGCGGTAAGCTGCTGCTGCGAGCTGCTACTCGCCTTTTTTTTTGTGTACAGGCTGGCAGCCAGACACGGCTACTGCTGCCACCCGGTGCTGCTGCTGCCACCCGATGCTGCTGCTGCTGGCCGGCGTGGCTGCAGGATCTTGTCACTGCCGCAGCTTTACTTGCTACGGTGGTGGCGATTGCGTGGTGACGTCGCTGCTGCCAACGTCGGCTGCGACGGGTCCCAGGATGTGGCGGCGGCGGTGACTCTCACTGCTGCTGCCTGTGCTGCGTCTCTGCGATGCAGCTCAGCGAGAGGGGTCTCGCTGCTCTGATACCATGAGAAATTGCTAGGAAGCTTCCTAACCTTGCTGCTGCTGATGTGGCGACACTGTCTAGTCAGCTGACGCACTAGCAAGCAAGCAGGTGCAAGAAACAGCAAGGATCAGGCTAGGGAGACGCGCAAAGTCTCATAAGCTCCAATAGCTTAGTAATGCAGAGAGAAATGACAACTGACAAGCACACAGCATAAATACCTGCCGCGGCACACGGCGGGTGACGCACGCGGCAGTGTCAGTTTGTCCTAAAACCGGCTCAAAAACCACTGCTTTGGCCGTAACTCTGCGCACAGGCATCCAAACGCAACACCGTCTGAACCTAGAGATGCAGAATCTTGAGCCGGACGCTACAACTGGTCACACGCACAAGTCTTGCATCGATCGGTGGACGGACAATACAAAACATGCAAATCGGGCTCGAGAGCCAGTCCACCGAGAAAACTCTAGCACCTGCAGAAAAACTGCAGAGCACCCCAGCAAGCACCCGGAACGTCGTGGCAATCGTCTGGCAGCTGCTAGTGGCTGGATCCACCAACCGTCAGTGCTCCGGCGCCAGCTGGGCCTGCATCAGGGATCTGCACGAGCATGGACACGGCCGAGTGGTCACAGTAAGTTGTACAAATGGACGGAAATAACTCACACCACAACATGGGCTTCCACGCTCGTTGCATGGTTCGCTACCCCCTCCGTTTGCTGCTCTCGAGTCTAAGTTTGAGTGCTTTGTGTTGAAATTCATTGGCCAGTCACTGTTGGTGTGTGGGGTTTGGCCTGACACCACTATGAGGACAGCGTGGTTTGTTTCAATGATGTCGGTCGAGGATGTGCTGGTCGAGACCTGCGCACATGGTGTGTCGCAACAGTGTGCCGTAGAGACCCAGAGCCTTGAACCCGTGTGTTCGTGAGCCCGTGACGTGTTTCCCGGTGCTTCGTCATGTACCTTGCTTGTCGGTCAAGACCCTAAGAAGATGCAAAGAAGCTTCCTAGCATCACTCTCGTTGAGCAGGCGTCAGTGCCTGATCCAACGGTGACGACACTCATAGGTCGTGCACGCAACGGCAAGAGTTTGGCTAGGGGACACAAGGCAAAGTGTCTGAATGCTTCAGTAGCATTTGCAGAGAGATATGACAAATGACAGGTCCATGGCACAAGTACCTGCCGCGGCGCACGGCGGGTGTCGCACACGGCAGTGCAAGATCTGTCCTAAAACCGGGCCAAAACCACTGTTTTGGCCGTAAATCTGCGGACACATATCAGAACGCTACGCCGTCTAAACCTAGACGTGCAAAATCACAAGCCGGACGCTACGACTGGTCACATGCATGCATCCGGCATTGAACGGTGGACACACAATGCAAAAACATGCAAATCGGGCCCACGGCGAGTCCACCGATAAAGTCCTGCGTGCTGTAGAAAAACCGCAGGAAGTCTCGGGTAGCGTCCAGAGCTCTGGAACGGTCGTCGGTCAGCTCCAAGCTGGTAGTCTGCCACCAGATGATGCAACGGTACCGCCTGGGTCCGCATCAGGGATCTGCACGAGTATGGACACGGCCGATTGGTCACAGTAAACTGTACAGGTCGACAGAAACGTCACAAATCACAACACTCCCCCATGACCTGATGGTATGCATGTCCATACACGTGCAGCACTGAAACGAGTACAACAACGCGTACAACAACAAAACGAATGGCCACCACAACACCTCACACTCAACCACTCTCAGGCAAGGGGCAAAGTCCGACGGAACGAATGGCCACCAGGAACTTTCCGCGTGCTAGTGCTTTCGTCAAGATGTCAGCACGCTGTTTGTCAGTGCCAACCCAAATGACGGAGATCGCGTGTCGCTCCACTAGGTCACGCACAAAGTGATGCTCCACTGTAATGTGCTTCCTGCGAGCATGGAAGACACCAGAGTTCTCCGCAATGGCAAGAGCACTCTGGCTGTCGCAACGAAGCACAATGGCAAGTACTGACTGACCCTGCTCAAGGAACAGGCGCTATAGCTATACCGCCTCAGCAGCC
Organism: Penium margaritaceum; assembly: GCA_023375785.1. NCBI lineage: Eukaryota > Viridiplantae > Streptophyta > Zygnematophyceae > Desmidiales > Peniaceae > Penium > Penium margaritaceum. The sequence goes on from SZWC01003267.1 coordinate 70,132, forward strand.
CCTGCACCGAGAGTGACATACTCTGCCTCTGATGAGCTACGTGCAATGGAGCCCTACTTCCCGTTGCGCCAAGACACAACGGTACCACCGACCAGGAACACGTAGCCGGTGCGACAGCGTCCGTCTGGGCTCCAGGCCCAGTCGCTGCCAGTGTAGCCATCAAGGACCACCGAACACTGCCGGCAAAAGCAGAGTCCAAAGGACAGTGTGGAGACCACGTNAGCTATACCGCCTCAGCAGCCCCTGCACCGAGAGTGACATACTCTGCCTCTGATGAGCTACGTGCAATGGAGCCCTACTTCCCGTTGCGCCAAGACACAACGGTACCACCGACCAGGAACACGTAGCCGGTGCGACAGCGTCCGTCTGGGCTCCAGGCCCAGTCGCTGCCAGTGTAGCCATCAAGGACCACCGAACACTGCCGGCGAAAGCAGAGTCCAAAGGACAGTGTGGAGACCACGTACCGCACCACTCGCACAGCCGCATGAAGGGCTCTAGCACGTGGAGCTCGCAAAAACTGGGCAAGGAGGTTGACGGCGAATGCGATGTCCGGACGTGTAGTATTGGCCAGGTACATCAGAGATCCGATGAGACGGAGGTACAAGGTCACATCCACTGTCATCCCCAGTTGTGTGGGATCGTCCACCTTTAGGGCATCCTACCCGACGGGTGTGAGAGGTGTGGAAGCCATGGGCACGGCGCCGAGGAGGTCACTGAAGCGCTCCCCTACAACACGTGCGTATCGGGCCTGGTGTAGAGTACGACATCTGCGGTCTCGTACGATCTCCATGCCCAGAACCACCGCTGTAGGACCAAGGTCCTTCATCCTCTAGACAGTCTGGAGGACGGCCTTGGCCTCTTTCACGGCCTCCAGTGAAGGAGACGTGATCAGAAGGTCGTCGACATAGACGAGGATGGCGGTGAACCGCTCAGGCGTCTGACGGATGAAGAGAGAGGGATCTGCCTCGCTCTGTACATATCCCGCACGAGTCAAGGTGCTAGTGATCTCCTGGTTCCAACACCGAGGAGACTGGTTGAGGCGGTACAAGGACTTGCGCAAGCGCCAGACCTTGTCGACGTCCTCAAAGCCGGGTGGCTGAGCCACGTAGATCTCCTCATCCAGAGAGCCATGGAGGAACGCATTGTTCACATCCATCTGGTGTAGTTCCCAGTCATGCTGAGCCACTACACCGAACAGAGCTCGAGCTGAGGTCATGCGGCCGACAAGGGCAAAGGTGTCAATGTAATCGATGCCCTCAATCTAAGAGTACCCCTTGACGACCAAGCGAGCCTTGTGGTGTTCCAGTTAGCCATCTGGCTTCACTTTCTTGCGAAAGACCCACTTGACCTGAATCGCCTTCCTCCCAGGTGGAAGGTTGACTAGCTCATAATCTCCGTGCTCTCGGATGGCGCAAAGCTCATCCTCGTAGGCAGCACGCCAGGCGTCAGCATCATGTGATGAGATAGCTTCCCTCACTGTGCCTGGGTCAGGCGCCAAAGAGGGAGAGCTCTGCGTGGCATGAGCGCACACCTCAGTGCTAGGTCTGAAAACCACAAGATCGGCTGCTGCATCACACGCGATGTGGAACTCGCGAGTGACGAGATCGTGCCCTATGGGACACGTTGGGTGTACTTTTGTGTGCTTAGTACGAACACTCAGACCTAGGGCCTTTGTGCCGGGGTCACCACTCGAGACACTACGAGTGGAGCGCTTGGGTGTAGGGCCAGACGCTCGCTGAGCTCCGGAGTCCAATGGTCGAAGACGACCGCCAGGCTCACGAGAGTAACCTGGGCTCAAGGGGTGCACCTCAGGCTCAGGAACGGGCACAATCTCAGCCGGAGAGAGCTGAGGCAAGGGAGCTGGTGATGTCATGCGAGAAGATGCGTGTGTGGGAGACATGGGACTCAGTGTGACAATAGGGGCAGGTGAGGCAGGGCCACACACAGAGGCAGGAGTGCCGACGGACACGTGAGTACGCACAGGTGTAGGATCATGAGTTCCTTAGGGAGGCGAGGGAACCGGGATAGAAGCCGGTGGTACTAGAGGGGTCTCTGGGCCAACAGCGATGATCGCTGGGTCATCAAGAGCAAGAGACCGTGACGTGGAGGGAGCTCGAACGGACACATCAGCCTGGCGAGGGGTGCTTGCAGGCAAAGACTCCCCCATCCGGCAAGAACCTCACATGAAGGGATGTGCGTGACAGACAGCGACGTAATCGTCATCAGATCATGGTAGGTGAGGGACTCAAAGAAGAGCGCGTCGCGTGACTCAACAATGCGACGACGGGTGGGGTCCCAAAAACGCCAGGCCTTCGATCGCGGGGAGATGCCTACAATGGCACACAAGCGACCCCGCGGTGAGACCTTGGACCCCTGCTGGTCCTTGGTGTACCACACAAAAGCCAAGGACCCCCAGACGCAAGCGAGACAAAGGTTAGCATGGTGGCCAAACCAGAGCTCATACGGTGTAACGTGGTCCAGAAGGGGACCGTGCGGGAGGCCGTTCCAGACCCAAGTCATGTAGGCAAAGCCCTCAAAAGCGAAGCACTCTGGGAGACCACACTCAGACCGCGTAGCGCGAACCGCATCCTCCATGGTGCGATTCCAATGCTTAGAAACACCGTTCTGCTAAGGAGTAGCAGGAGCGGAGACCTGGTGAAAAATCCCGTGCTCAGCGAAGAAGTTATCCATCTCGCCTAGAAAATCGCCGCCACGATCCGAGTGGAAGGTGTGTAGTGTGTGGCGGGACTGACGCTCAGCCATCACTAGCCAGAGGCGAATCGCGAGAGCGACGTCACTCTTCTGGCGCAGGCTGTAGACCCACCGCATCCGGGTGAAGTCATCAGTCAGAGTCAGGACGTATCGACCCCTATCGGACAAAGACTTGACAGGAAGAGGACCAAGAAGGTCCGAATGGACTAACTCGAGAGGGCGAAATGCGCGAGAACGAGAGTCAGGATAGGTGCAGCGATGCATCTTACCCTGGGCGTAGAAGAGACAGTCGGTCTTGGGCGGCTTCTCGAAAGAAGCCGCGTCAAGACCGAGAGCGGGCTGTGTCCAAATGAGCTTCGACACACTGTCGGAGCCCACATGAAACAGACGGCGATGAAACAATCGCTGGTGCTCAGAAGACAAGACACTAGTGACAAAAACATGAGCGGAAGGGAAAGGAGAGCAAGGAGCAGAAGTCCGGGAGACACGATACAGGTCATCCACAACAGAGGCACACAGAACCACGCTGCGAGTGTCAATGGCAGTCACAGTCGTGGACTCGGCAGTGTGCTCCACAGAGAGTCCCATAAGTGTGCAAGAACGTACAGAAAGCAAACTGAGCTCAAGGTCAGGCACAAACAGCACCTCGGAGAGATACAAGGGGCCAGACTTACCATCGAAACGCACGACCCCAACACCCTGGACTGGCAAGGACCGACCAGAGCCTGTGCAGACGGAACGAACAGACGCAACAGGGCTGAGAACAACGAAGTCATTACGACAACACGTCATGTGATGAGTGGCACCTGAATCGATGATCCAAGTGCCACCGGAATCATGGCTAGCGGACGTCACTGTACAACGGGCAATGGAACACTCGGCCTCAGACGGACGCTGGGCAGCAGGTGGGGAGAAACGACGAAGGGCACAAAGGTGAGACTCATGAATCCAATCTATTCAGACAGGTCCATCATCATCACATGCCGACTGTGCCCCCCTATACGAGTCATCCCGAGCCACAAGAACAGACGGACCGACAGTCTGTGAATCACTCGGCTGTGACAACCCACTCGCACCTCCCTGAAAGCGGAGCGCCAGAAGGTGTCGGAGCTCGGCGATGGTGCGGTCGCGTGGGTCCAGATCGCTGCTACTCGCTAGTGTAGAAGCAGGAACAGCTGTTGTCGTGGCCGCCACGCGTCCTGAGGATGATGTGTTGGACGTGGAATGGAGGGCGTGTGCAGCCTGGAGCCCACAAGTAATCCGTGCCCAGTCGAGCGGCTGCTGGCACTTGGTGTAGCAGTGGGCGCCTCCACAGATGTAGCAGTGAACGGAGCGTCCACTGCTACCACTGGAGGGCGACTACTGCTGTGATTGCTACTGGCCTGGTCCCCGCTTCCCCTTCTTCTTCTTCCCCTGAGCTGGTGCTACAACACCCTGTGTCTGAGTGGGTGTGGGCGAGGCCAAAGAGGAGGAGGAAGACGATGACGTGATGGAGGATGAAGAAGGAGACTATAGGAGGGATGATGGTGGTGATGCGACCACTGCTGCAGCAAAGGAAGTCTCTTGATGGGCCACGGCTGCCTCGCGGGCTGAAGTCACCTGGAGGAAGAGCTGGTGCGCCCAAGGGAGAAGCTGCAGAGTGGCTGAAAAGGTCTCGAGGACAGCGTCACTGTACTGTGTGAAGATGTTAGTATACTCAAGGCGGACTCCGAGCATCATCGTACGGAGCGCCCACAGCTGTGTACCTCCGGAGGACCCAAGGCACGTGTAGATGCGCATGGCGCGTCGCTAGTAATCAGCTGCAGGCTCTGCAGGCCCCTGGCGGAGAGAGTGAAAGGCACGAATGTGTGCTGCACGGGTGGCGTGCGTCTCTGCAGCCAACAGGGATAAGGCCAGATCTCAACCCCCGCGTCGCTCGGCGTCCGTGCCTGTGCCGGGCTATCCAAGGAAAGGGCGGAAGTCGACGACGGTCTCGCGTGGCATGGCATAGAGGAGTGCGTGCATCGCCCTGGCTACTGTTAGTACCTGCGCTGGGTCTGTAGGCTGATACGGGCTGTGGTAGTAGGGCCACACGCCCTGTGAAGTAGCCCAGACCTGAAAAGTGATCTCCCAGCAGTCGAAGCCATCCTCAGTGATGTACCGTGGAGGTGGTGTCTCAAAGTCCTTGGGTTGCCGCTCCGTGGGGAGAGCAACCGCAGGCCAAGGAGGACGAGAGACGGGGAAGACTCTTGGAAGGGGATAGTCACCGAGATAGTCGGGTGACGATCGCACTGTAGGGATCCGAGGAGATCTGGTGCCTGTCTGTAGCTGACGGAGGCGCTCCTAAAGAAATCAAATCTCATGATCCTGAGAGTCATCTGGCATGCCTGGCATGAATGGCTCATCATCCAGGAGATCAGGAGGTGGTGGGTCAGGTCGAGCTCCTATAACGGGTGCCTGAGCCGACTGCTGTGTAGAGATCGCGACGCTGGCAGCTCCCTCGGAAACTTGCTGTGGGACTATGGATTGACCACGCAGAAGCTAAGTCAGCGTACGGATGGCATCAGTTGATCCTACTGTAGGCGACGCATCTCAACCTGCTGGCTCCGCAGGTCCTCAATGGCCTGCGAGCGTGGGCTCAGGACCCCAGAAGAGGAGGAGGAGGGATCACCTGTCGCCTTCTCCTTGTTGTCCGACGAGTCCATGTCGCCTCTCAGTATGGGTCGACAGGTCAAGTTTGTNGCTCCCTCGGAAACTTGCTGTGGGACTATGGATTGACCACGCAGAAGCTAAGTCAGCGTACGGATGGCATCAGTTGATCCTACTGTAGGCGACGCATCTCAACCTGCTGGCTCCGCAGGTCCTCAATGGCCTGCGAGCGTGGGCTCAGGACCCCAGAAGAGGAGGAGGAGGGATCACCTGTCGCCTTCTCCTTGTTGTCCGACGAGTCCATGTCGCCTCTCAGTATGGGCCGACAGGTCAAGTTTTTCGGATTTCAAAAGCGTCAGTGTTTCTTGAGCAGTTGAGACATTGGCAATTTTGATTGTCCGGCCAAAAATTTGGCGAAGTATGGTGCTGACGTCAGTAGGAGGTTGCTGACATCAGCAGGAGGTTGCTGACGTCAGCACGACCTGATGACGTCAGCAGGCAAAAATGCTGACGTCGGCTCGACTCCCCCTTTTTTTTTGTTTTTCTTCTCTTGCGGTTCTGCGCGAGCGTGTAGCCGTTCCGCGGCGGCTGTGCGGAAGCTGCGCGGAGGCTGCGCAACAGCTTCCACTCAGCTGCTGCTGCAACTGTGCTATCTACTGTAGCAGCAGCTGCGTGGCTGCGTGCACAGTGGCAGCAGCGGCTGCGCAATGCCGTTGCTATTGTTGTGCGCTGTGGCTGCCGCTCGTTGCTGTCGCTGCGCGTTGCCGCTGCTGCTGCTGCTGCGCTACTGCTACTGCTACTGCGCTACTACTACTGCAGCTGCTGTTACTCTGCTGCTGCCGCCAAGTCTGCCGCTGCTGTTGCTGCGCCGCTGCTACTACTACTGCTGCTCTGCTGCTGCCGCCGCTGCCGCTGCTCGCTACTGATGCCGCGGCCGCCGCTGTGGCTGCGAAGAGCGGCTGCACTCGCTGTAGCCGCCACGCGCTACTGTAGCTGCTGCTACAGTGCTGCTGCTGCTGCTGCTGCTGCTCCTCTGCTGCTATGCTGCTGCTGGCACAGTGGCAACGCCGCTGCTACGGTCTCATGTGACAAGTGTGGGCTGCGTCAACGGCGACCGGATGTCTTCAATAGGCTCCAGTAGATCTGCTGCAACGGTGACTCTAACTTCTATTACTCTGCTCCGCCTCTACTGAGAACTGTCTCACTGCTGTGATACCATAAGAAGATGCAAAGAAGCTTCCTAGCAACACTCTCGTTGACCAGGCGTCAGTGTCTGATCCAACGGTGACGACACTCACAGGTCGTGCACGCAACGGCAAGAGTTTGGCTAGGGGACACAAGGCAAAGTGTCTGAATGCTTCAATAGCATTTGCAGAGAGAGATGAAAAATGACAGGTCCATGGCATAAGTACCTGCCGCGGCGCACGGCGGGTGTTGCACGCGGCAGTGCAAGATCTGTCCTAAAACCGGCCCAAAACCACTGTTTTGGCCGTAACTCTGCGCACACATGTCAGAACGCTACGCCGTCTGAACCTAGACGTGCAAAATCACAAGGCGGACATTACGACTGGTGATATGCATGCATCCGGCATTGAACAGTGGACACACAATGCAAAAACATGCAAATCGGGCCCACGGCCAGTCCAACGATAAAGTCCTGCGTGCTGCAGAAAAACCGCAGGAAGTCTCGGGTAGCGTCCAGAGCTCTCGAACGGTCTTCGGTCAGCTCCAAGCTGGTAGTCTGCCACCAGATGACGCACTGGTACCGCCTGGGTCCGCATCAGGGATCTGCACGAGTATGGACACGGCCGAGTGGTCACAGTAAACTGTACAGGTCGAGAGAAACGTTACAAATCACAATAGACCCGGGCACCCGGAGACGTGTCCCGGTGCCACGAGGAGACCTTCCTTGTATGATACGGTGACGGGGTCTCCACAGCGGACGCGACAGCTCCGTGACCACTCCGGAACCTGCTGACAGTGCCGCAGAATTACCGCGCTCGCACGCGGCGTTCCAAAGGTGTCACCCCGCGGTGACGGTCCCGCGGCAGATCCGGGGTGTTCCGTGGAATTGCGAAGCTCCGCCGCAGCAGCTCCGCGGCGGGTCTAGAACACACCGGCGATGCTCCATGGTGCTCCGCGGTCACGAGTTTGCAGCAGTTCCGCGGTGGTTCCGCGGTCTCCAGTCGCGGCAGCCCTGCGGTGGTCGCGGAACCTACGACGGAGGTGCCCCGGCAGTTCTCGGCACCCCGGCGTGTTCCGCAATGGCGCATCCGCGGTGGCTGTCCGCGGCACCCTGCTGTTCTTTTCGCATTGGCGCGACCGCGTCCGCGGAAGTTCCGCGTCCAGTACCAAATTGATCCGCGACAGCACGCGGAAACTTCGCGGTGAAGATGTACCGTAGAGTTCCGCGGAGGTGTTCCATGGAGCCATTCCGCGGAGGAGGTTCCGTGGAGAGGTGTTCCGCGGTAACGGGTTCCGCCGAGGTGCTCCGCGGCAGGCTGTCGAAAATTTCGCCAAAAACAAACGCCGGTGTCATCTCCGTCGTGACAGATCCGCGGTGACGTCTCCGCGATGACAGCTCCGCGGTGACATTTCGTGGTGACCACTCCGCGATGAACGTTTCCGCGACGGGAGACCTCCTGGGGAGCGTTCCTTGACGATCACTCCACGTACGTGCGTCAGAGTAAAGAAAGGAGGAGAGGGGGGACGCAGCAGCTCCCCCCACAACTACAACTGCAGTAGTTGCGACAGCCTCAAGAGCAGCAGCTGAGGTGGCCTCAGGCCACAGCCGTCGACTGACGACGGCGACCGAAGCTGAAGCAGCCACGGCAACAGCAGCCACAGAGGCAGCATTGGTGGTGACACTGCTGTGTTCCTTTCTTCATTTTCCACATTTTTACCTTTCACCGCTGCTCATTCGTTTGCCTACGTGTAGCACTTCTCCCACCACTTGTCAATAGGCCCGTGCTCCTCTCCCTTGCACGGGTCTTCCCGAATTCCGCTACAACAATCTCCTCGGTTCTGCACATCTCTTTTGGGGCGCTGCCGAGGTTGCAGTTCTAGTGCCGCAGCACAGAGCATGGCACTCTTGCCACGTGGCACTCTCGTCACAACCGACACCAACCACAGTAGTCATCCTTGGCCATCGCTGCCCCTACAGCAATACCACTGATGTCTCCATCTTCATATCTTTTGTTGGTATGTGGGATTTGGCCTGAAACCCTTCTGAGGACAGCGTGGTTAGTTTGTGTCTGGCACGATGCTCCGATTGAGATTCTGCTGGTCTAGACCCGTGCACCTGGTGACTTGTACCGGTGTGATGTGGAGACCCATTGCCTCCATGTGGTATGTATGTTCCATGCATGCAAGCAGGTGTGGTCGAGACCCGGACCCCGGAGACATGTTCTGAGGGTCATGAGGAGACCTTGTTGCTTTGTCCCTCTTGTGTAATGTTTGGCACATGCATGTGTGGATCATGTGTTGCACGGTCAAGACAGAGGCACTTAGTGAGTTACACCACTGTCTCGAGGAGACCTTGTATTGTGGTTGGTGTTTACGACGGACAGTGAGTATAACCCCTCACTTGTCATTGCGGTGACGGTTGTGTCAGCCAGGGGGAGTGTTGGTTTGTGTGGCTGCCACCCGTCACGAGCGATGACGCGGTGATTATCCGTATATCCAGTACTGGTGGTATGGAGCGCAGTTACTGGAGAGCATGACGATGTGATCCATGATGCGGACGCAGCTGGTGCCAGGGCACCAACGAGTGGTGGCTCTGTGCACTAGCACCTGCTAGACAGCTGCCAAAATATCCCGGGTGCTTGCCAGGGTCGTTTCTGGATTTTCTGCAGACGCAAGAGTTTTCTCGGTGGATTGGCTCTTGAGCCCGAATTGCATGTTTTGCATTGTCTGTCCACCGATTGATGTTGGACTTGTGCGTGTGACCAGTTGTTGTGTCTGGCTTGAGATTTTGCATCTGTAGGCTCTGATGGTGGTGCGTTTGGATATCTGTGCCCATGTTTATGACCAAAATAGTGATTTTAGGCCAGTTTTAGGACAAACTAACACTGCGCATGCTTCACTTGCTGTGAGCCGTAGCAGGTATTTATGTTGTGATCTTCTCAGTTGTCATTCCTCTCTGTGATTATACTCATTTTGAGCTTCCTGACACTCTGTACGTCTCCCTACCCAGACCCTCGTAGTTTTGTCTCTGACTTGAGACTGTTGTCATACGCTAACCTAGCGCTGACGCCTAGGTTTGCGGCAAGCGGTTAGGAAGGTTCTAGGAAGTTTCACTTAGTATCAGAGCTAACGAGCCACAGCTTGCTGTGCTGTGCAACAGAGACGCACCGGTAGTAGCAGCAGCAGCAATGGGTGGCAGCAGCGGCAGCCACCCATAGCAGCAATAGCAACAACAGCAGTAGCAACAGCAACAGATCCTGGATGGACACAGCACGACAACGTTATAGCGGAGTGGTGGAGGAAGTGGAGAGAGTGGCAGGAGCCAACAGTAATAGGAGTCGCAATAACAGCAACCATAGCAGCAACAGCGACAAGAGGCACCTTCAACAGTAGCGACTACGGGCAACAGTCGTAGTAGTAAAAGCAGCAAGAGCAACTACATCCGCAGCGCCGGAGGGCAGCAGCCACATCAGCGCCCAGAGTAGTTGCTACATTGGCAAGCAGCTACAGTAGTAGTGGCGGAGGGAAGCAGCCTAAGAAGCAGTTGTAGTAACAGCGGGGGCTACAGGCAGCTGCAGATGTGTCAGTTGTGAGTAGCTACAGCAACAGCAACGGAGGGGGGCAGTAGGCACACCGGCAGTGAGCAGGTGCAGCAGCAGTAATGGCTGTCAGCATCCGTAGTAACAGAAAATGCAGTGGGCAAGTGCAGCAGCAGTAGCGGCAGCCAATTGCCATAACAGCAGTAGCGGTAGTGAGCAGCTGCAATAGCGGCGACGAGCAACAGCAATACCAACGGGGGCAATGGCAGGCAGTTGCAGTAGCGACGGTGGCGGGCAGCATCCGCAGTAGCAGTAGCGGTAGCGTGTAGCTGCAGCAGTAGCAGCTGACGGTAGTAGCAACAGATGACGGCAGTAGTTGTAGCTAACGACAACAGCCACAACAGAAGTTGCAGCACTACTTCGTCATGTGCGCTGTAGGAATGGCAGCAGCAGCACACGCATGAGCAAGGGCAGTAGCCGCAGGGCCACGAGGAGCTGGCCCCATCGCAGTTGTAGTAGCAGGAAGCTGCCGTGCAGCTTCCTACTACAACGGCTCACCCATGAGGGTGAGAGGGGGGCTGTCGAGCTCGCCCGCGGGCAAGCTCGTCAAGCGAGCTCGCTCGACAAGCAACCTCCTTGAGCGAGCTCGCTCGACGAGCTCGCTGGAGGTGTCGAGCCATACCCCAAAAAAAAGAGGGGGAGAGGACAAGGGAGGGTCCCCGAGTGGGCCACCCCAAGACAACCCCAAATGGGGAACTCGAGGAGGTGGTGCCCTAAAAAAAAGGAGTGAAAAAAAGGGTAATGCACACGTTGGTGCACTAACTCGCTGTCGGTAAACGATGGCAATCACAACAGAAGCAACGGCCGCGTGAAACGCGATAGTAGCAGCATGGGCGAAGGTGGTCTGAGGCCGCAGTCGTCGGTTGACGACAACAACCGGAGCAGTACTAGCATTTGTAGCAACAATAGCATCGGAGGTGACTTGAGGTCACACGACAGCTGCGCGATAGACGCATAGCAGTCAGACATCAACGTACCACCGGCTTGGTGGTGGCCGTCCTCGTGATGGCGTCACAACACATTGGAGACACTGTGCTCTGATCGCCCGGCTCCCCTTGTGCCAACAGGAGCGAGTGTATTATACACTCACCCACGCTAGGCTCCTGAGATGAGCGCACTGGCGTGGCAAGAAGCGCAGTCGGCGTCTTGCTGGCATCGGCAGTGCAGGTGTGGTAGGCGCCAGGAGCACAGTGGCAGTTGCAATCGTGGCACACGCCCCAGGCATCCAATGGCTTTGCCTCCTACTTTTGCATCGACCGACACCATGGCTGGCGCCAGTGTCGCCAGCGCCTTGCTGGGTGGCGACCGCCTTGGTTACGGTCCTGCCCTACTCAACCATCCGACTCAGAGACATCAGCTCGTAACGTCGCACCCCTCAGTGGAGCTATGGCGGTGTTGTACACTGAGCTCCAGGGTCTGAAGCGCATGGTGCAAAAGCTCACAGACCATGTGGTCTCTAACCGGGCCGTTGCCACCGTACGGCTTCACACACCCCTACCTTCCTCCTCGCCATCCTCACCTCCATCAGTTTCATCACCTGGCCATGCAACACATCCGAACCTTAGCTCCACATCTGATGCCCTCCGCTCTGTCCTGGATTCAGTCGGAGTCATCCCGACCGTTGACCCCTCCGCTTCTGTGGTAGTCCCTTCAGCTCGACGTCATTGCGCTCGCACTCAGCACGCGAGGCAGCGGAAGGCACATTTGGCGAGACGTGCCCACGAGGCAGCAGTAGCTGCAGCAGTGACAATTCTCAGCATAGAGATTACTCTCTCGTCCCCAGTCGTAGGGTTGGTGCGACATCTCTTCGTAGCTTCTACCAGTGCGTCGGTCGAGGGGGGGATGGAGTGTCCACCGACAACCACCGGAGAGTGCAGGAGGGATACGACAGACGGTGCTTCACGATAGGACGCTCTCAGTGAGGACGAGACATCCGAGGAGTGGTCCGACGTGGAGTCGGAGACGGATGAGTGGTCCAAAACAAAGTTGGAGGGAGACGTAGAGATGGAGATGGAAATGGAGACAACAGTTAATGTAGTAGAGACCACAACCATAGAGGCATGTGTGGCAACAGCAGTGGATGGAGCAGTAGTAGTAGTGGCGATGACAGCCGTCACATGTGGAGCAGATTTCCAGGTAGTGGGTGTGTCGACAGCCATCAACGTCGTAATAGTAGCAGCAGTTGGATTCATTGCTACTGACAGGACGTCGGCAGTGGACACGCTTGTTGGTGCAGACACCACGATGGTCGTTGCTCGTATATCATCTGGTACAGCCTGTGTAGGGATAGACGCTCCCTCAGCTATAGCATCTGTCATTGCAAACACACATGCGGAGGGGGTACCCAGAGAAGCAGGAGACGTTGAGGTTGCCAGCACTTCCGCTATGGCCACTGCCATTGCGGTAGCTTTCTGTGGAGGCGCAGCCGTCGCGGAGGACGCAACTCGAGTAGTAGCTGATGCACCAGCAGCCGAGTAGGCCCCTGCGCTCAAGCGTTTACACTCTGCACTTTGCGACCAGGAGGATGCATTCGCACGCTTGAGCTACGTGTAGCGAGCACACGTTGGAGCACCGCAGATGCCGCGGGTCGTCGGTTAGTAGCAGTAGATGTCGATGATGTATACACGCGCCTCGAGGCTGCTGAGTGGTCGTTCCACGGTGTAGTGTGGAGATGGTCAGACTTGCGCCGACAGTTGGAGGAGGTGATATCAGTGGATGCTTCAACAGCGACGGCCCGTGCGGGAGCAGGTGCTACCGTGGCCCATAGTGTTGATAGTCGAGTAGCGGTTGTGCCCACGGCATCAGCTGAGCCTACAGCAGTCACCACAACAGGCGCGTCTGTCGCGGAGGATGCAGAGCGAGCTGTAGACCTCTGGCTCATGGCTGCCCTGACCGGCATCGCTGACACCATGGTGGTTCCAGCCGACGACACACCTACACACGTCCAAGCTACAGTTCTCGTACCCGAGCGCCTGCTCTCCGCGGTCGATGAGCAGGAGGTAGATGTGGCTCAAGCGGAGGAGCATGTGCAGGATCTCAAGGCCCAGCTACGAGAGGCCAGCAACCGTTGTACCATTATGGATGTTCCAACACGGCAGGCTGCCGAGGAGTGCATGGAGGATGTGCACACACGTCTCGAGGCAGCTAAGAGGTCTTTACAGGATGCACATTGGAGACGCGCGGACGTTCAGCGACAGGTGGACGATTGGTTGCGCACCAGTGGTTGGGAGGAGCCTCGTGACACTGTACGGGCTCCCGATGATGGGGACGATGCAGCAAAGGCAGATTCACCGACGGACGCCGACGTTGGACCAAGAGTCGACCTCCGAGTGACAGGTGTGCCAGTAGGAGTCAGTGCCTCTACAGTAGCACCTATTGTAGATGCAGATACTACAATTTTCGACACGTTGTCTGGTGTCGACACCCTGCCAGCAGCCTTGGCCAGGCGACAAACAATTCAACAGCTGACCTACGCAATGAGGCGGCGAGGCTAGAGGAGGCCGCGACTCGGGCCGATGCGCACGCAATCGAGGTCCACCGTCAGGTTCGTTCCGCGACTGACCGCCTACATGTTGCAAATGCAGCCGCCCGGCTGAGAGCCGCAGCAGAGCTTGACGAGCTGTACACACATCTTGATGCTGTAGTGTCCGCGTGGCGATGTGCAACTCAGTATCTAGCCGGCATATAGCAGGTGATGCAGTTGGAGGAGGTCCTTAGCGCTGCACAAGTCACAGCAGTAGGTGAGGACAGTAGTGACAACGACGACATCGATGATGACGCTATGGGGTGAGGCTATGTGGGAGCACATCTGACGACCATCATTGTCATCCTTTCTATTGTCTTCAAGGGGTGTCTGGCCATGGGGGAGCCAGCCCCTGTAGCCCAGGGGGGTTGTTGGTGTGTGGGATTTGGCGTGACACCCTTCTGAGGACAACATGGTTAGTTTGTGTCTGGCACAATGCTCTGGTTTAGGTTATGTTGGTCGAGACACGTGCACCTGGTGACTTGTACTGGTGTGACGTGGAGACCCATTGCCTCCATGTGGTATGTATGTTCCATGCATGCGAGCAGGTGTGGTCAAGACCTGGACCCCGGAGACATGTTCCGAGGGTCATGAGGAGACCTTGTTGCTTTGTACCTATTCTGTGATGTTTGGCACATGCGTGTGTGGATTATGTGTTGCACAGTCGAGGCCCAGGCACTTGGTGAGTTACACCACTGTCTCGAGGAGACCTTGTATTATGGTTGGTGTTTACGACGGACACTGAGTATAGCCCCTCACTTGTCATTGCGGTGCCGGCTGTGTCAGCCAAGGGGAGTGTTGGTTTGTGTGGCTTCCACCTGTCACGAGCGATGACGCGGTGATTATCCGCATACCCAAGACTAGTGGTATGGAGCACCGTTACTGGAGAGCATGACAACGTGATCCATGATGCAGACGCAGCTGGCGCCAGCGCACTGACGAGTAGTGCCTCTGTGCACTAGCAGCTGCAAGACAGCTGCCACGACATCCCGAGTGCTTTTCGGGTTCGTTTCTGGATTTTCTGCAGACGCAAGAGTTTTCTTGGTGGACTGGGTCTCGAGCCCGATTTGCATGTTTTGCATTGTCTGTCCACTGATCGATGCTGGAATTGTGCGTGTGACCAGTTGTAGCGTCTGGCTTGAGATTCTGCATCTCTAGGCTGTGACAGTGGTGCGTTTGGATACCTGTGCGCAGGTTTATGGCCAAATCAGTGATTTTAGGCCAGTTTTAGGACAAACTAACACTGCGCGTGAGTCACTTGCTGTGAGCCGTAGCAGGTATTTATGTTGTGATCTTCTCAGTTGTCATTCCTCTCTGCGATTATATTCATTTTGAGCTTCCTGAAACTCTGTACGTGTCCCTACCCAGACCCTTGCAGTTTTGTCTCTGACTTGTGACCGTTGTCACACGTTGACCTAGCGCTGACGTCTAGT
The DNA here is from genome assembly GCA_023375785.1 of Penium margaritaceum. NCBI lineage: Eukaryota > Viridiplantae > Streptophyta > Zygnematophyceae > Desmidiales > Peniaceae > Penium > Penium margaritaceum. The sequence goes on from SZWC01003267.1 coordinate 85,212, forward strand.
GTTGCGACAAGTGGTTAGGAAGGTTCTAGGAGTTTTCTCTTCTTCACAGTAGCGAGCTTAGCAACATCTTTGGCCTGCATCCACTGCCCCTTTTGGGGAAGTGGTACGTGCCTCTCATCCAAGACCTCAGTGTGGGCCTCACTCTTCGGCACTACCTGCTGTACCTGCTGGTCTTTCTTGCTTGCATCTTGCAGCAGCTAACCCTTTGCAGCATCTAACTTACTGCACCGAATTCATTCCAAGGTTCTGCATCATGCTGCTCTCTCATAGCAAGGGACCCGGTGCTGAGGGTTGCACCCTTAGTGGGTCCGTGTCTCTCTTGGCTGTGCCATCAGCCCGAACCCTCTCACCTTGGATTCTCCTCCTCTTGACGGTCCTCCGGACGAGGAACTTTACTCTCCACGCACAGGCGCTCTGTGCGCAGATCCTGGGTGCGAGGATCCGGGGGTCCTTGACGAACCTCTACCCACTGACGACGACACGCCGTTGTGGTTTTGCATGCTGGATAGCGCATACTGGCATGAGGAGCTTGCTACAGTTGACGAGTGCAAACGTGAGGAGCGTAAAGCAAAAATAAATCGGCAAGTCTACATGCCAGACAACCTACCTCCGTCACCGATCTTGTATCCAAGTATGCAACCTCCTCATACCTCTCAGACGTCCAACACCTCCTCGGCAGCTGCACCGTCTCCTACCCCTTCTCTTGCAGCCACTGCCACACTAGGGCCATCAAGAGCACCCGGAGTGCCTGGTGTTATTCCTATCTTGCCCGTTCACACCAACTCCATTGGCTTAGCTGGAGCCATTCTTGACGCAGCTGCTTGTGTCGCTGCCACCTTCGCAGCCACAGTCAGAGCCTGCCGTGCCCCAACACAAATGGTCATTGGCCGTGCAGCTAAGGCCTACGCACACGTTGTAGCTTCTCTGACCCTGCTTGCAGCTGCTGCCGCAAAAATTGCCACACATGTCACAACAGCATCTGCCTATGTTGCCACAGAAGCTTCCACTACAGTAGACGCCACATCCAGTGCTGTTGGATCCATTTGGGCATCTACCGCCGCAGCAGTGCTGACTCCCACCGTCGCTCCACGAGACACCACAGTACTCATCACCACTGGTGTTCTCATGGAATTTGCTTCAGCTACTTTTGCCGGAGCCACAGTTACGGGGGTCCTGTGCCTCACTGTGGCGGTCGCAGGCTGGGTGGCGGTCCTGTCCTCTTCATCTGGAGCCATGGTTCCTCCGCTCTTTACCATTCTTCCTCACCACCAGCTTGGTCAGCACTGCATAGCACTACATTGCATCGCACTACACTCCCTCTCATTCCTCTGTACCACGTTCGTCTACATTCTTGATTACCTCCTTTCATCATGCCTAGGCCAGAGGACACCATGGAGGCTCTTCAAGCCGCTCTGAGTGAGGCGCAAGTAGAGCGTCGTAAGGCTCAATATGAGCTTCATCAGGGGTGGGAAGCACAGCATGAACTAGCGGCCGCAATGGCCACATTAGTCATTGAGAATCTTTGCACCATTCAAGGTCTTGCTGCAATCCTTCCCTCAGCATAGTCAGGCTCAGCACAATCGTCGGCTCCCTCCAGTGGTAATGTTGCCAACTCCTCATCCCTTGTGCTCTTAGTAGCAGCATTTGCCCGCGCCCTTCTTCCCGCTAGGTAGAAGGAATTTGAGACGCCACCACCATAGTTTTTCTCCAAACTCACCTTCACATCCTGGGAGACGCGCTTCAATGCGTGGGCCCAAGGTGAGCTTCTTTGGGAGTATTTGTCCCTTGCCAAGTCGACGTTTGTGCCTCAGCCTGCTGAGGCCACTCGTGTAGTACGAGCCCTAATCAACGCAGGACCGAAGAACCTCCTTAATGACATTGGTACGTACAACGCAGACCCCTCCCGCGGCACCCCTGCTGATCTTGTCGGTGCATATGCATTCATACACCGCTGCAAAACAGTGACTGGGCGTGCTGCCCACAGTGCCCTCACTATCCAATTCAACACCGTACAGATGCAGGCGGACGCGTCCGCCTGCATCTGTACGGTGTTGAATGGAGTCCAGACATGGAGTCTGCGTTTGTTGAGAGACCTTGGCCGGGCAGCTCCTGGTCCCCTCTTCGCCTGCCTCTCTATCGTTGCTGGCCTCATTCCTGAGCTGTCTTACCTATATCTCCACGTCTCTCAGGCAAAACTCAAGCGCCTTGCCTCTGCACCTGTCCCTCCTGACTCTCCACCTGGGATCGGCCCTCTCTTTGACTTCACTGCCTCGCATCTCACCAATTGGTGGAACGCCCTACAAAATAAGCACATGCATCGCGCTGCTCTCGCCGCTGTCGCTACCTCCTCCTCCTCCTCCTTCTCCTCCTCCTCCTCCTCCTCCTCCTCCTCCTCCCC